>PVLD010008997.1:0-80018 GCA_004027595.1 Dinomys branickii
TGTAGGCACTGACTCAAATGTACTTTTGTATCACCCCTACAAAATACGATCCATTGTGCTGCGCATATTTTAAAATTTACAGAAGTGTTATGTATGAAGAGCTACGTACCTTATTCCATTATTTATACTTTTCACTCAAATTAATGATTCTACATACACATATCTGGAGAACTGCTTCTTAACAGAACCTTTGAACTTTTGGTAGACTCTGCGGCACATAAGGGAATACCCAAGATTAGATATGTGGGAAAACATCAGATGTCATGTGGTGTCATATAGGAGGCTGCACCTCTGCATGAAGGCCTATCTCTGCCTATTATGTATCCTTTATATGGTAATTATTCAAAATTAACTGCAGCTGAGCTGGTTAGGTGATTCTAAACTCAGTTCTGGATGCAGGTGTTCACCTTCTTTGGAAAATTTCTGTTTAATAAACTGGATGAGGAAAAGGGGACAAGAAATAGAAATACTGAGGTGAGATATTAAGTAGAACACTGAGAAAGAGCGAGGAATTGTGTTTGAAATGCACGAAGTTTTCCACCCACTTAGAAACCAGTGACTGATCCACTAACTGATCTTCATACAATGTACCAACATTCTATGGTACTCTTGGAATCCAAACTTTGGAAGTAGCTGGTAGATGAGGACTGGAAATCAAATGAATAAAATTCTAGGATCTTGAGAAAGAATGTTTATATTTAACAAAAAAACCTGTTCATTGAATTCTTACTATATTCTATGTATTTTACATATACGTATTATCACATTCAGTCCTTATAACGATTCTCTGAGGAAGGCACAATTTTTACTTTCGTTCTCACTGAAGAAGTTGAAGACGGTATCATTAGAATTAAACATAGGATTTAAAGGTCAATCTATTGGTCTAAAGTTGATAATCTTTCCAAGTATGTAGTCCAGAGTACGTCCCTATTCAAGGAGAGTGCTTTCCGGGATTTCCCTGCAGTTAGTGTATGAAAGCAGCACCTGTGTGCAGCTCAGAAGTGGGTGAGGATTGGAGACAAGCACAACGAAGGTAGGATAGACAGGACAGACGGGCACCAGGGTGGAGACAGAAACTTTGTAGCCCCAGAGGCAGAGTGGAAATTCAACCAGTGAGGGATGAATGTTTCTTAAGTGAATACAACCAGGTCCACACCTACATGACATGTGTAATTCAGTGTGTATTTCTATGGCCTACCTGCTATTTACCTAAGGGAGTTCTTTCTATTCTTTGCCTTTAGTTTTCGCCAGCTATTAGTTTTGCTAATGATTTAAAATGACAAAGGGAGCAAATGAAGAAACAATCTCCTCAGGCACCCTTTAATACCCCAACCATGTATATTCAGCTGACAATTACAGCCATTAAGCCTTGGCTTTAGCTAAGCAGCTAGGTAAGCAACCACTCATAAAATGGAGCAAAATTGCCTTGTTCATTCCTTTTAATGGTCAGGATTTCTAGTTTTTTATGTGAGCAGATATTAGAGATTTCCAAAATCTAATAGCCGCATCATTTCTTCAGTTTAGTTTTTGTCTACTTTTCCTTCCTGTCTTCCTCTCTTGGCACGCTGGTTGCCATCCCCCTTTTAATTTCTTCCTTATTATTTCAGTCATTAGTAGAAAGTTAATGAAAAATTTTACTGAATGCATTACTCAAATTCTAAGAGGGATTTAAAAGATGTTCTCATTCTAGAAAAGGAGTATAATCACACAATAGAAGAATTAGACGTGAAAATAGAATTTTTTGGTCAAGTTGCAAGTTGAATACTATCACAAACATGTACATATAATGTCTAGGAAGAAGGGAGAATTTAGGTTAGGATATTCCATATTTTGCCTCTTTGGTGAAAATGCAGTGATTTTTCTTTATCTGAATATTTTTTCCCCCTCTGGAAAGCTTTTAGCAGATCATTTTCTTATATCAAGAGAAGAAAAAAATCTGGGAAAGAATTGTTTGTCCTGTTCTTTCCAAATGGCACAGCGAGTCTAGCAAGACTAACAATTTAAGCTTGATATGAGTCAGAAAAATGTCTCACATTAACTAAAACGAGAGCAGCGTGTGTACACTGGGGAGACTATCAATGTTTTGGTTCAAGGAACTGGGTGGATGCGTTGGACAAAGAGAACAGAGCAGGGAGCAGGTTTGGGAGCTGGGAAGAGAAGCTCGCGGCGAACGAGATGAGCCAGGGAGGTGACGCATCTAGAATTCTATTTCCTTCGCATGTAGTTGAGAATTATTCTTGCCAGTGTTTAATATTCGTATTCATATAGGTGTTGCTTTATCAGTTGCTTCTAATAATTTCTTGTTAATTATCTTCCCCAGTAGAATATAAACAAGTTGAAGGCAACTTCTTTTTTTTTTTCTTTCCCTTTGGTCTATTTCTCAGGCCTAAATCCTGGTATCGTAGAAATCAACGTTTATAGTCAAATTAACATTAATTTCCCCATGAGTTATGCAAAGCTTTAATGGAAGACGTGGTTCATCAAGCATTCATTTTCACTCCCATTAAAAAATAAAAATTTTTTAAAAATATGGAAAAATGTAAATGGTTTTACAGGGGTATTGAAAGGCAAACTGTGATTTAGGAGTGTGGGTACTGAGGATAATTTAAGACCAGGAGAAGGCCTGCTGAGGCAGGAAGTTGTACTCGCATGACAAGCACAGCAGGTGCTGGGGGTTCTGAAATGCAGAACAACCTGCTCCCAGAGTTGGGGCTCCAGGTTTTAAGCCTGGCATAGGAGGAAGAGCTTGGGCCAGGGAACAGAATGAGGAGTTTAGCTCACCATAAATCTAGAATAGAAGTTAGGTGTTAGTGGGGGCTTTAAAATAACACTTCAGCTTTTTGTTTCAGAGAAATTGAGGGAGGAGAAGAGAAAGACAACAATAAAAATTTTAAAATTGGGGGCAAGAAAGGGAAGGTTGGAGATGGGCTATTTTCTGCTGCGGTGGGGCATTGTTTAGGGTTTTGTTTCCTCCCCTCTGAAGAAGGATTGGTGAGTATCTGTTGTTTGGAGGGTTTTGTCTAGGTTTTTTTTTCGTTGTTGTTGTTGTTGAGTAGAAGGATGTTGTCCACTTGTGGTGCTGGGTGAGATTTTAGAGTATTGTTCATGGTACGCTATGAAACAGGAATGGTTCCACTGGTCCTGGATCTTAGTTAGGCAGTGTAAGATTTTATTAAAACTCTCCTGTAGGTCCTCTGAGAAGCTTTAGGAGATGAGAGAAGTGGTTAATTTTTTTTACGCTTACTTCTGTAAGTATCTCTAATGTTAGAAGGGAGATTAGTGACTGCTTTCTTGATGGATGTGGTCAGTGATGGGGATGTAAAAGACTGGTCGTTGGGGTCCAACAACCAATTGATAATGGGAGACGAATAAAAGTATATGTTCTTATCCAATGAGTGAGCAGGCACAGGTAGAATTGCTGTCAGCAATGTATTCCTGAATGGAAAAGTCAAGTTGTTAGGTATAGGGAGAAGAGGCATTGCAAAATATAAGCCCCTGGAATTGAAAGGCTTGGCTCATTTTTCCAGATCAAGGTGGAATCAGTCCAAAAGGCCTCCATGACAGGTTGGATTGATATAGAGTAATTAGAGGGTGAGGTATTAATGAGATCTCATGGGAAGGGCTTAGAGGGCTTATGAGTAATTAGGCCTAGAGAAAAGATTGAGACTGTGGGTGGTCTGGAGGAATTGAAGGGTAGATTGGACTTTTTATTTCTGTTAGCTAAGATGACATAATTGACCTGATGAAACTGGTAGTCTTGAGTCTTGTGATGGTGATGGTTTGGCTGCACTGAGAAGTGTTTTCCATGAAGGGACTGTTAACTGTGGGTCCATGGTAAGTGTGAAGGAGGGCCTGATGTAAGAGGGGAGTGTCGAGAGTTGTAGTATCAATAACTGGGTGGGTAGTTGTAGGAAATTTAGAAAAGTTAGTGAAGTTTTCTGAAAGAGTTTGGTGGCCCTTTCTGCAAAGCAGTTGGGTATGATTTAAGGAGGGTGTTGGCTCAATCTTTGAAGGGTGGACCTATGTCCTTTTGTGAGCAAGTTGTGTCTGGGTGTTTATCAAGGGTGATTTGGGGATGGGGATGGAGCCAAAGATGAAAGAGACAGGCACAGTCGGAAATCTTGGAGCAGAGAGGGATTCATCTTGTTTAAAAGGTTGAAGATGAGATTGAGGGAGCATCATAAATGTTGAACTAGAAATATATCTTTTATAGGGGCTGGTGCTATTGAGGAAAAGATGAGGGGTTTATGAAGATGGGTGGATTATGGCAAGTTTTGGGGTGGATGAATGAGACAGTGGTTTAGAGGGCTCTCTAGTTAGGCAGAGAGATTATCAGGAGAAGAATCTATGAAATATCCAGTTGATGGTCTTTGAGGGGCAGCAGAATAAGGTCATAGAGTAGTAGGGGACTGGTCATGAGTTAGCTCATGGTCTGTTCATGTTGATCGCTTTTGTTCTTAGATGGCTGTGAGCCAGAGAGATGTAGGAATCAGGAATTGGGATATTCACCTATGGGAAGTATTTCTTTTCATGATTAGTATTAGTCTGGAGAAAAGGATTTAAGAGGAAAGACTCAAAAGTTTTGTGGGTGTTGGTATGGTAAGGATAACTATATGGGGTCCATATCACTTCGGCTTTAAGGATTTGGGGTTGAGAGTTTTGAGGTGGCCCCTCTCTTTTGGCAGAACTGATAGGGGAGCGGGTTTTCCACCAGATTTAGGGAATAAAATTTTAGCAAAATTTTGTAGATGGTGAGTTAGAAAGAAGAGTGGGAGGTAGTCTGTGAAAGAGGATGTATTAGGGGGAGTGTTGCTAGGTAAAAGGAGGTGCCTGTAATCCAGCATGAAGGGGCTGAGGAGATGGGAATGGTGTGGGTGTGAACGAGGGCATTGGGCAGGACATCTACTCATGCCTTTTGGGTGTGTAGCATGTTTGGTCAGTTAGGATAAGCTGCAAGGAATGAGAAGTATAGACTGGAAAATATTGGAATAGACCAAATCTGGCCATTTTTCTTCTTTTTTTTAATAATTAGAGCCTCTACCACCATAATATGGAAACATTTACACCATCTCAGGAGCATCTTGTTAGACTTTGGGAAGTAGGCTCTAGGTTATTTTATTGTGTCAAGAAGTTGAGCTAGGAGCCTCAAAGCAAATCCCCATTTGAGCTTTACATATAGGTAGAAAATTTTATTGGGCCTGGGGAGTTTGGGTGGTGGCACAGAAGTGAGGGCTGACCTGAGTTGCTTGAAAGCAGAAGACAGAGAGGAGGGGATGAATTAGGAGTACTAGGGTCACTCCCGAGGTGGCCTCATGTAGGGAATTAGCTTATCCCAAAGTTTGAGATCTACAGCCAGTGAGGCCCCAGAACAAGGAAGACCAGATTCTGACTGGGGTGAGGGACCTGAGAGATGAGGGTTTTGAGGCCCTGTGTAATTCTCTTATGAGTAGGGGAAAGGCCAAGGCAGGTGACCTCACATAAAACCCTCTCACACCAAAAATACATATTTATGGCCTTCTTCGTGCTTCCTTCTCTATCCTGCTCACTGCTTTCTTCCTGTAATAAGCCCAGTAGCCACTTGGGTTTTGAAATGTTCCTGGTACGTTTTTACCTCAACATTAACTCAGATGTTACATTTTCATTAGAGCTGGCTAAATAACAGACTTTTAAGTAATCTTGGGACAGTAAATTGTCATAGTACCAGCAGAAAGTTGAAAGAAGACCAAAAGTGTTACCTTTTCACTAGGACTAAACAACCCTTTAAGACTTTATATGACCTTGAATCACAAATTATTTTAGTAAGTATAGGAACCTACAAAAGAGTAAATTAACTCTGTAATTATAGTCCAGGAATCATCCCAAATCTGTTTATAAGAAATGTTTTAGGGACATTCATCAGGCAAAAATAGTAACTTCAACCACAGAATTTCAAGTACTTCACTAATTAGTTAAAATTTTTTTAATGAGCTCTCATTGTTTGTATGGGCCTTCAGAAAGGCTATTTTGTTTTTTGGTGTTTTAGCTTTCTATAATGCCAGGACCCAGTGTGGGCTATGTGTAACCTGAGTCACTTTTTACCTGATATTTGTAGTTTGACTTATTTTCTATTCCAACTTGGGTTTAAAACTCTAGCTTGAGCTCAGTCTGGTTGTACAGAACCTCTCCCCCCTTTAAATTATCTTTTGGCACTGTTTTCCTTTGATTGGCCTTGATATTTTGTTCTGTTTTAGTTTTTTCTTGTATTTACTTAGTATGGTCTTGGAATTTGGAGTTTAGTTTCTGCTGTTACTACCATGAGTAGTGGTGGGGGGACACCATGGCCACTGTGATCTTATATAGATCTTTTTTTTGCAGTTTACTAACAAATAATACTTTCCCCTAGTCTTAGGGATTGGGTACCCTGCGAAAAACTGAAGAAACCTCCTATCATGGAGAAAACTGAGGTAAATTGGTTCAGGCAGCTGCTTTTTCAGCCATGGAATGAGTTTTGTCTGACTGTTTCCCCATGTTCGTGGTTGTTTATTATAAATACAGATTAGCAGGCAGACAGAGAGATACAGAAGGCAATTACCTCCCTAGGGGTTCCATAGTACATTTCAGGTGAATTACAATAGACTTTTTTTGGTAATATTTCTGTTATTTTAACACTATAGATTTAGACCAACAAGAATTAGAAGGCATAGACAGCATCAAGAGTAGATGGGGAGAGAGACTGAAGGGGAATGATCTGCTGGAGGAGAGACTGGGTGCCAGAGAGGCCGAAACATGAGCATTTTTAATGTAGGAGCAGGGACCATGGATGTGGATAATGCCCTCTGTCCCTGTCACCTTCTGAGAGGACAGAGGCTGGCTGAGATTTCATTTTAGGAGGTGGTTAATGGGCAAGAGTGTGTGTAGTAGGCAGAGAAAGAGCAGGTGAAGAGAGAGGGGATTAGGGCATGGGAGGAGGGCTCTGTGTTGGGGTAAAGAGAGAAGTGGGTGAGGAGAGTTCAGGAATCATGGAAGTGGGATGCATGGTCCATTAGACCCAATTCAGCTTTAAGAACAGAATGAGAGTCAAGTCTAGACTGATCGTGAAGGAGAAGGTTATGGAAAGTAGCGTGGGATTTACAGAAAGTTGAATGACAAGGTAAAAGAAAACCTACATTTAAGGAATTTTCCGTTGTGCTGGATAGATCTGTTTTACATCTCAATTTGATAGTCAAAGGTCTTGTATCATGTTATTGTTTAACATTTATTAAACAATGTTACAGAGGAAAATAAGTTTTTGTTTTGTTTTATGTCTCCTCCTCCTCCCCCCATAGAGAGGGATTTTAGGCTCTTAAGAAGACAGTGAGACAGTACAAAGGCGAGTCTGGGCAATTGCAGGGTTGAGATAGAATTGGCCATAGTGGAGTGGGGGGGGTCTCTAGGCAAAAGGAAGAGAAAGCAATGAGGAGAGACAGAGACAGAGACAGAGACAGAGACAGACAGAGAGAGGCATCCCCATGTCTGAGTATTCTCATTTTAATGGTGGCCACCAGCAAGAGACCAGCATTCCATGCCTCCTGAGGGTCCAGGCCAAGGAACTGCTCTTCAGGCTTGGAAGGACAAAGAATTAGCCCTGGAGTTTTTAGATTGACCAAAAATAAAAGGACAGGGTCCTTCAGAGGACACTAGAGACTCACCCATCTCCAAGGAGAAGACTGCCTGGGTTGGAGAGGTTGGCTGGTACTGTGTGCAAAGGCAGCAAGACAAGGGGGACCTCAGGGATTGGTTGTTTCACGAAGGCCTCCCAGGTTTTAGAACCAAATATTAGGTGATTTGATACCCAGAGAATACTGATGGAGGCAGAAAGATTTATTAATGTGACAAGTAGAGCAGCACATCAGGGTCTGAAGGAGAGACCTCAGCTCACATCTAAGAGGAGGGCAGCCACCTTGAAACCTGAGGTGGAGGGCAGAGCTTGGACCTGGGAATGGAATGAGGAAGTGAGCTGGCTTTAAACCTAGAAGTTAGACTGTGTATGTAGGAACTTTAAGCTAACAGATACATTTTAATATATAATATTTGTGGCTATTCAAAGTTGATATTAGTGAAGTATTTACTTTTAAATTTAGCTGTGAAGAAAATATTGTAGATTAATCAGTCTCTGAAAATATATTTTTATTTTATATTTGAATATATTTTTTCTAAAAATTCTTCCATGTTTGCTATCAAAAAGGCAGCATGAAAAGGATGATACTGTGCTGGCGCTGGTGACTATGATAGAAATAGACTTTTTCTGGGGGAGGGGAGGTTATGTAACTTTTAATTGGCACATATTAGTGATATAGAAAAATGAGATTTCTTTTTGTGTATTTGTGCATACGTATAACATTTTCATTAACTTTATCCCTCTTACTCCTCTCTTCTCCTTATCCTCTTTTCTGCTAATCCCCTCCTTCATCTCTGAAAGTCCATCTTCCAGTTTTTGTCAGTTGTCATTTATTTATTTATAAAATATGGGTATGCATATATCACTCTAGTGTGTTGTCTTTCATTCCACTGGAAATGCACTGAGGAGTGGTATATTTGGATCGCATAGTATATCTACTTTTAGTTGGTTGCAGAATATCCACATTTATTTCCATAGTGGTATACTAGTTTTTATTCCCGCCAGCAGCAAAGGAGGTCTCCTGTTCCCTTTTTCTCATCAGCATTTATATGTATGTATTTATTTATTCTGACTGAAGTGAAATGAAATCCCAATGTAGTTATGCTTTGCATTTTCCTAATGGTTAAAGATGTTAAACATTTTTTCTTGTAGATATTGACCCCATTTTTATTTCTTTTGAGAATTCTCTGTTCATTTGTCCATTTTTATTTGTCTAATAATTGGGTTATTTGGCTTTTTCATGTTAAGTTTTTCAAGTTGTTTATATGCTCTAAATAGTAATTCTTTAACAGAAGAATAACAAGAAAAGATTTCTCCTTAGTTTTTAGACTGTTTCTTCACTCCATTAATTTTTTTCTCTGCTCAGAAGTTTTAAAATTTGGCATAGTCTCATTTGATTCTTGCTATTATTTCTTGTGCTGTTGGGCTCCAATTCAGAATGTCTTTGCCTGTGCCTATGGTTTTAAGTGTTCTCCCGAAGTTCTCTTCTGAATTTGCAAGATTTGTAGTCTTATGTGGAGGTCTCTGATGCAGTTTTACTTGGCAGGATATGAAATGAGCACACAAAAATCAATAGCTTTTCCTATAGACTGATAATGAACCTGCATGTGATTGGGGAGAGGAAGAGAGAGAGGGAGAGAGAGGGGGAGAGGGAGGATGGGAGGATATGTTTTATATCTTCTGTGTTTGGATATTCAGTGTTCCTGTCATCTTTTGTTATAGAAACTGACTTTTCTCCAGCATAGGCTTTTAGCCTCTTTGTAAAAATCAGATGATTATAGATGTATGGGCTTCCTCAGTTTTATTTTATTGGTTGACAATGTTTCTTTTTGTGCCAATACCATGTTGGTTCTGTTACTATGGCTTTGTAATATAATTTGAAATTGGGTATTGTAATGCCTCCAGCATTGCCTTTTTTCTTAGAAGTGCTTTGGCTGTTGTTGGTCTTTTGTGTGTCCGTATGAATTTTAGGATTTTTTTTCTAGTTCTGTGAAGATTGTTTATGTATTTTAATAGGGATTACATCAAATCTCTAGATCACTTTTGGTAATATGGCCATTTAAAAAATATCAATTCTGCTGATTTGTGAACCAGGAATGTCTAATATTTTTCTTTCTTCAGTGTTCAATTGTTTTTTATTGTAGAGATCCTTCATGTTTTGGTTAGGTTAATTACTAATTTTTTGAAGCTACTGTGAATGGAATTGTTTTCATGATTTCTTTCTAGGCAGGCTAATTATTGCTGTATAGGAAAGCTATTGATTTTTGTGAGTTCATTTTCTTTCTTGCCATTTGGTTAAATGGTTCATTAGAGCTAAGACACTTGCATAGTTTTTAGGTTCTTCCATGTAAAGTAGTGTATCAGCTACAACATGAACAATTTGATTTTTTTCCTTTCTTATGTGTATTCTGTTTACTTTTTTTCTTGTCCAATTGCCCTGGCTAAATTTTAAGTACCATGTTGAATAGAAATTGTGAGAGTCAACATCCTTGTCTCATTTTTGATTTTAGAGAAATATTTTCTATTTTTCTCCATTCAGTTTGGTGTTGGTTGTGGGTTTGTCTTATATGGCTTTTATCAATGTTAGAAAAAAATCATTTATAACTATTTTCTTCAGAGTTTTTAAACATGAAGAGGTTTTGAATTTTGCTGAAGGGTGCTTCTGCATATATTAAATTATTATGTGGTTTCTGTCCTTGGTTCTCTTTATGTGGTGTATTACCTCATTGACTCATACATGTTGAGCCATACTTGCATTTCTAGGATACAACCAACTTGGTCATAATGTATTATCTTTTAATTCATGTTTGAATTATTTTCAAGAATCTCATTGAGGGGTTTTGCATTTATTTTTATTAAGGATATCAGTGTGTTGTTTTCCTTTTTAGTTGAGTCTTCATCTAATTTTGACATCAGAGTAATGCTGGTGTGACTGTTAATCATAATATGTCAATTTGACTGGTGTTTTGGTGTGTGTCTAGATGTCCTCCTAAAGTCTCATGCAGTCATGGGGTGGACTTTTGAGAGGTGGCTGAATCTAGAGTATGTGATTGATTCAAGATCCAATGCTTGGATCTTGATTAAGGGTGTGAGTGGTACACCTGTTCTAGGGTAGGTACCCTGCATACAATTTAAGGGACAGGAAGAGTCTTGTCTCTCCCTGTTGTTACTTTTGCTATCTTCTGCCCACCATGAATTGCTCTCCTCTCTGAAGCCACCTTGCTATGGAGCCAGCTGATTATGGATTGAAACTTCTACAAAGTGTGAGCTAAATAAACTTTTCCCCCTTTAACTTATGGGTATTCGTTTTATTGTCTCAGCAACAAAAAATGTAACTAAGAAAACTAGATTAAGAAATGCCTGGCAGATTAGTACAGCATAATTATGGATGTGTCTATGGAAAAGATTGGCACATAATCCAGTAAACTGCAGGGGCAGACTCAATCGATAAGCTTGTAGCCTGCATGGAAAAAAGGGAAATAAGAAAGTTCATGTATTTTTGAAGAGCTCCAGTCTGCTTGAGTGGGTGCATCTTTTGATGACATCACCTTAAGACACCATTCCCAGTTTCTTTATCTTTTCAGTGCAGCCTCATACTATTAACTCTTCAGTGAGCCTCCAGGCCTTTGACCTTAGACTGGTGTTACATCTGTGATCCCTGTTATTCTGCAGCTTCCATATTCTTGGGCTGAATGGCTACTGCATACCCCAGCTCTTCAATGCAAAGGTGGCCATTGTGAGCTCTTCCACTTCTGTTCTTGTAAGTCTACCTAATAAACACAATTGCTTAAGTACACATATATTTTCTATCAGTTCTGCTTCTCTAGAGCACCCTACCCAATACAGCTGCCTTCATAGAAAGCCTTTGGGAGCATTATTTCCTTTTCTATTTTGTGGAAATGTTTGAGGAGCATTGGCATTAGTACTTTAAAAGTCTGATAAAATGAAGCACCAAATCCATCAGTTCCTGGGTCTTAGTTGGGAAAATACTCAGTCTCACTGCTTATTATTGATCTAGTTATATTTTTGATATCTGCAGTTACTCACTGATCATTTAAAAGTATATTATTTAATTTTCATGTACTTGTGTGGTATCTGTGGTTTCTTTTGCTGTTGATTTCTAGCTTTATTCCACCATGATCTGACAGGATGCATAAAATTATTTAAATTTTTTGTACTTATTGAGGCTTGCTTTGTAACCTAAAATATAGTCTATTCTGGAGAAAGTTCCATGGACTACTCAAATGAAAGTATATTCTGCTATTATTGAGTGCAACACTCTGTAGACATAGATTAAATCCAATTGATGTATAGTGTAGCTTAATGTTGATTTGTTGATTTTTGTTTATTTGACCTATTTATTGTGAGACTAGGGTATGAAGTTGCCTACTATAAATGTATTTGGGTCTATCTGGCCCTTTATGTCAAATAGTGCTTCTTTCATGAAACAGAATATACCAATGTTTGGTGCCTATATTTTTCCAATTAAAAAAAGTCTCTTCTTGATGAATCATTCACTTTACCAGTATGTAGTGGCCTTCTTTTCTCTCCTAACTTTAGTTTGATGTTTTCTATTTATTAAGATTCCTAAAATGTTTATTAACTTTGACCCAAGAATGCCATTTAGGAATCTGTCTGAAATGAAAAACTGTTTATTAAGTAATTATTTTCATAGATGTCTATAACTATACAATAATTTAAAAATTTAGGCAATTCATCACTTCAACCACATGTTAAGGTATGGCGTTGACACAGCCTTCTTGTTCAGCTCTCACTATAGCCAGTTTTAAGTCCATTGTCATTATAATCACTCAACTGAAAACTTGAAGAGTCTGTCTCTCTTTTACTTTACTTTGAGGCAAGAAAATCAACTACCAGCTTTTGCCATACTCATGTCACTGCCACTGAGAATTACTGGAGCAACTTATACATCCTTTAAGCTAGATTCTACTTTATCTGCACCTTAAACAACGGCAATTCCATTCTCTTGTGCTCAACAGAGACTGTTTTATACCTGTACATGTTATAATTTAGATCTAAAGTGGCCCTGAAACCCTCATATCTTTGGAGGGTGATAAAATTATAGGGGCAATGTAACTGACTTGCTGTTACGAGATGGGGCCTGCTTGGAGGTGAGCCACTGGGAGTGTGACCTGGAAGGGTATCCCTCCCTCCTTGCAACTTCCTTTTGCTTTCTATTTTCTGGCTACCATGACATGAATAATCTCTTTCACCATGCTATTTCTGTATTTGAGTCTACCAACCATAGACTGGAACTTCTAAAACTGAGAACCAAAATAAAAGTCTACTCCTTCAAGTTGTGGGTGTTGAGTATTGTGTTGCTTCGATGAGAAAGTGACTAAGATAAATTTTGGTACCAGAGAAGTAGGATCATGGCTACAACTACTACCTGACAGTGTGGCTTAGAAGTCTTTGTAACTAGCTTATGAAAGGAGTTTCCAAAGGTTGAGAAATGCTAGCTAGAGATGCCCCAGAATGCTGTAACCTGAGCTCAGTTGGAGGTTCTGATCAGAGCTCAGAAGGCCAGAATGCTGATAGAATTGCAGAGAGGGCAATGGAGACTCCAGGAAGTAGGAGATGCCAGGAACATAGAACATCTGCTGAGAAAAGCCACAGGCAGCAAGCAAAAGAAATGCAAGAGAGAACTCATGTGTGCTTTAAATGGCAACTCCCAACCCATTTTGAGCTCACATCTTGCCACAACTTTCTCTAGATGCTGGACATGAAGCTATAGGATTTAATCTTTGCCATTCTGGGTTTTTATTTTGCCTTGGTCTCATTACCTTCTACCTTATCCCTCCCTTTCTGAGAGGGAATGTTTACCATATGCCATTGTGTGTTGTAACTGCTTAATTTTCTTTTTGATTTTTACAGGGGTTCACAGGTAAGCATTTGCCTTGAGTCACAGAGAAAACTTCAGACTTGGATTTTTCAGCAGTGCTTGAACTGTTAAGACTAGTAACTCTTAGAGAGGGGCTAGATGCTTTCTACATAATGAGATGGACATGAATCTTTTGGGGCCTGAGCAGGAATGCTATGGTGAGATCTAGAATGGTTCTGAAAGCCTTATGTGTTCGGAAGGTGATTGGCTCATAGGGGTGCTCTGGCTGGCTTGCTGCTAGGAGATGGGCTCTGTTTAGACATGGGCGAATGGGCGTGTGACTTGGAAGGATAGAGCTCCTTCTCCAGCTCTTCTTTCTCCCTCTCTCTGCCTCCAAGCTCACACTGCATGAGTAACTCTTCCTGGTGGCAGGCCCTTCTGCCATGCTGTTGCCGTGTCTGAGCGTGCCTTCCATAGACTGCAACTTCTAAACCTGAGACCCAAAATACTTTTCTCCTTTGAATTGTGCATATCAGATATTGTGTTCCAAAGAGAAACTGACTAAGACATTTTCCTATTTTTGTCAACTTCTTTCCTCTTTCTCTTTTACTCTTCTTTCCCTCTCTTGGGGTTTCAGATGGTGGCATTTGTCCCACATTGAAAAGAATTGCAAGTGTGACATATTTATCTCCAAATCTTCTGTGTGCTTGGTCATCAATCACTCTTCCTTTCTGGGATGGTAGATGAAAAGTATCATCTTTTGCAAAAGCTGAAATCGTCTAGTGTGCTTGGATCCCACCCTCTCTCATCTTTTCTAAGACCCTGCTCAAGTATTTATTTTAAATATCTCCTCCTTTTAACCTCTGGTAGGTACTAGATCATTTGTAGAACTCAAGAATTCTTTTGATTCTCTCATTCTGTAGACTGAAACCAAATAAACATATTTTCCCTTAGACTCACATTTCCTTTTCTGTAATGCCTTTTTTATTTAAAAACTTTTTTTATTTTAAAAATTAAAAAACGGACAAAACAATGAAGACAAAATCAAAACAACAGAAATAGTACATGACCTCAAGACAAAATGACAGAAATTTATTGTGGTTTTTATATTGTGTACTGTTATCTTCAACAAAGTTGCTAATGCCTTTTGTAGCCAAGAATATTAAAAACGTTCTCTCTAGATATTGTCTTTATTGCCTCTTTCTTTTTTATTCTCATATCACTCTCTTCTGTGCCTGACCTCTTACTAAATTCTCATTGAGATCACTGTGGATACTATATTGTAAATTCAGTGGGTCATTTCCAGTCTTGTCTCATTGACATGTTGAATAATTCTTTGTCTTTGGAACAGTCTGTTTTGGATTTCCTTGACACTGTACTACCCTGGCTTTGCTCTCACTAATCTAGCCCCACCTTTGATAATGATTGTGCCTACACTTTGTCTCGCTTTGATCATCTAACCCACTGAGTTCCCACTGCACTTCTTTGCTTATTCTATATACTCTTAAAATATCTAATTCTGAAGACATTAAATAGCATCTGTTTGTCGATGACTTCAAAATCTCATCCACCCAGGTGCTTTTTCTGAGAAACAAATTTCTCTGTACATCCAGATGTTCATTTGACATTTTCACTTTGTTGTCTCATATGAAGCTCAAGTTTGTTGTCTTACCACATGAGCTCTTGATTGTCCCCACAGATATTTCTTCATCAGTCTCTCCTAATTTAGTACATAGGTCCTTACTCTGTTTCTCATGCTAGAAAACTGACATTCGTCCCTATATATCTCTCACACTGATGCATCCTGAAGTCTTCCTGTTCTACTTTCACAACACATTTGCGTATTCTGGTTTCATTTGCTTTCCACTTCTCTGGGTTGGGACTCGTCAGAAACTCTAGCCTGAATGGTTACGGCAGTGTTCAATTTTTCTTAGCTTCACTTTGCTTTCCTGTAATTCATTATCTGCCTAGAAGCCAAAGAGGTCCTTTTAAAATGCAAATCTGATCATATCACTCCCTAGCATAAATCCCGTCATTTGGTTTCTCAATGCTTTTAGGAAAAACTCACAACCCTTAATATGTCCTGAAAGACCGTGGGAGTGCTGCACCTGAGCACCCTGCCGACCTAATCTCCTGAACTGCCATCTCCGCCAGCCTCCTACTTGCCCATCACGCCTTCTGTTCCTCGAACCCTCCGGAGCTCTTTCTCAATGCAGACACCTTGCATTCTGCGCTTTGTCGGCTCACTTTTGCGCTTTTCTTCGCCTGTCTAACTTCCACTCCTCCATCAGGCGTCATTCCTAACGGGTTTCAAAGGGAAGCAGGGAATCTGTCCTGATTTCTCAGATAACGTAGGTCGAGCTCTTGTGCTATTTGATCCCGTAGGAGCTTGTATATCTTTTCCAAAAATAGCCATCTGGGTATTTAGTTCTGTAACTAGTGCTTCAGTGCTTATCATTCCATGGAGGTCCATGGAGAGTTTAACAGATTGCGTGGTAGACATCAGGTCTGCTTCAAAGTAGTGGAGTATATAAATTATTATGCATTGTAAATGATTATATTTTTTAATCAGTATGGGATTTTCATAATACATGTAATATAAAAAATATAGATTATCTCTTAATTCTATACTGAAAAGCCTGGAAGGATTCCTACTCCCAAATTTTAACATTTGTAGAATGATGATAATATTTTAGAATTTTAATATTAATATTAATATTGATATTTTGGAATGTAGGGAGTACAAGAAATTTTTCTTCTTCATACTTTTATTTTACACTTTCATACTGAAAATTCATTAGCTTTATCATCAAAAAATAAAAGTTAGGTTTAAAGAGAAAAATCAATTATTGATGCTGCATTCAAATACATATATATTTCAGGTCCATTTTATTATTGCCTTCAGCTTCCTTAAACCTTGCAAATCTTGGTTTCTAAAAATAAGATGCCTCTTACTGTAATACAAAGCATCTTTGTGTTCAATAATCACAGGCATGGAAAGGATATGCTAGCTCAAAAATGCAATGCTTATGAATCATAAGGTACCAAGGTTTGTAATACTGATCCAACTAGCAGCAGAATTAGTCAGGGCCATTGAACAAAGACAATTTGTTCAAATATATTCAGTAAACTGCTCACTGGGATATGAACAAAAATGCCTTATCTTTGGGAAGTGTATGGCTTATTTATTAGAGCAGGTTCTTTGAGAGAAAGATACAGGTAACAAGCTGTGGAAGTCTTCAGCTGTTTCATTTTTTACAGTACAGTGCTTAAACATTTGAAAAGAAAACCTTAATTTGCAAAGTTACATTGACATTGTAATTTCTGCATATTTAATAAACCTTAGCTACTTTAACTGAAAAGTGGAGTTTTTCATGGAATGCTACCCTTTTCATTACTGCGTACATCTTAGATTTAATTTGGCATGGGACGCATCAACCTTGGCTCTGGGAGACAAGGTTAGAATCTGTAGTGCATGACAACGAGCTCTTCTAAACATTTTTTCCCGTTTGCTACTCACTTTGTGCCACCTTTAAAGAGAACACGAAGAATGAGAATGGTCTTTTCTCTTAGCTTGACAGAAAATTAAGAGTAGATGCAAATATTTTCCTTTTCAGAATAGAAAGGATTGTATTCGTCACACCCCGCTCCATTTACAATGCCAACAAAGTAAGACTCGCTATTCTATATGACAAAACAGGAATTGTAGGAGTCTTATGTGCTTTGAAAAAAGCTGTCATTGTTTAATGTATAGTTTTCCGATTTTTTTGTTTTTGGTAGAAATTCAGATTGCCTTATTATGAATTGATATTCTTCAGCTTGATATTAAAAAATGTTAATGCTATTTTGAAAAATTTCTGATGTGTTACAAAGCAACCTTTCCAGTTGAATTTAAGATATTAAGAAAAACTCAATTCTCTGATATTCATATTTGTCTTTCTTTTCTCCCTGGGAACATAGATAAATTATACTTTAGTGATATACGTCCTTTCCATTTGCAGGAAAGTGAATGAAGTTAGCTTTCTTTGAAACTTTCCATTGATTCATCTGAAAAGTATTACTTGCACGAAGCTAGGAAACTAATAAAATCATGCATTAAGTGCATGGACCAATTACCCACAGTGAATGTAATTATTGTGTATTGCAAACATAATTTTAAAAAAGTAAATGGGGAGAAAGGACCTAGAGATGGAAGGAAGGAGGAGAACGGGCAGGGAGTGGGGAATAAAAATTAAGATATGGTAAGTACATGTACATACTCCCCAGTGTGAATGTGAAATTCACATACTACAAACATGTGCTAATAAAAAGATACATGTTTAATAAAACATTATGTAGTGAAGACTGTTCCCTGTATGTACCACAGCCGGTTTAAAGGAAAAATAGATTTGACTTATTGAACTGAAAATTCCCGGCATGGGTCAGGTGTATGGCAGAGCTCTCTCTGAAGCCTTAATCCATTTCTTTAATATTTAGTGTCTCAAGATTTAGTGTCTTGTTTCAGGCAGGCCAGCCAACCACACCCTCATCCATCTCCTATTCCCCTCTTTTTGAGGCAAAAGTTTAACTTTTCTAAAATTATAACTAAGTGTCTGTGAGTTTCTTTAGTCCTGTAGTGTGTATTGTGTGCTCACAACCTGTAGCTATGTGTACTAAATTAAGTCATTCTAGTCCTTGGGTATGGTACTCTGAAAGGGAAGGCCTAAAGCATATGCAAGTCCAGAGCCAGAGAAGACATCCGCTTAGAAAGACTGAGAATAGGGAGAGGAAAGATGTCCTCACTTGTCTTCTGTGACTAAGAGGGATTTTATGTAGGATGGAGAAAATAATGAATATCTAAGTGAACATGAAAACATATATATCTCTATCTATCTATCTGTCTGTCTATATATAGTTGGTTTCAGGAATGAAGGATTTAGAACTTGTGACATCATGGAGGTCTAGGAGATTGTTGTGTTAATGTGCTGTAAACCTATTTCAGTTCTTATGGAGGAAAAGAGTGATATTGTCCAGGTGATTGCCATTGGCTGGGTGCTTGAGGAACCATTGTAAAGTATATGTTTGATCAGATGGGGTGTTATGGAATTTAAGTTTTCTCATGTGTAAGTGGTTCTTTTTAATTGAGCACATTTGTTACAGTACTGTTAATGAGCAAAAGTGTCTTAGGCATTCAAAAAGTGGTCAATAGTGACAGAGCAAACCATTTTGCTTTTCCAAAGATATAAAGTTTATATTATTGTTGCTAAGGTAAGGCAGTTTGAGGTACTGGAAGACAATGTTATATTGGAATCACATGAGATTTGAGTCATCAGCAGCAGGTTGCTTTGGTACTGGAAGTGGCTCAAAAAATCTAAAAGAGCCTTCAGACCCACTGAGGTCTTTTATGAGTGAAATATATTTATAATATTGTGTTGACATAGCCCACATTTTAGGTGTCATCTTTAGAAGTGTGGGAGGAGATGTTTGCCAGGTAATTATACAATGATATGTTAATACAAATGTATTTTTGTAGGTTATACTGGCAGTTTTATGTTCTGCCTCTTCTTTCATGTATCTGTTTGGATGGAGCTAAGCTCTCTATATGAGGATGGGGAAGACCGTTTCTTGGAGTTTTCACTGAAGCTGTACTTGCTGGGATCTTAAAATCTCTTACAGTCCCATGAGGAGTACAGAATAAGTCCCAGTCTGAGTCTAGATTGAGCTTTTCCCGGAAGTCTGACAAAAGGGGATTTCCTGGGTCATCCGTTATGAAAATTTTTTCCTTTCCTCAGTTCTCCTTTCATTCAGATTTCTAGTAAATGAAAGGGTCTTGGTCAGAATTGAGTCCTTTGATTTGTTTGTACATTCATTGAAAGTTATACCCTGAAGGCCAGTTGAAGAGCAATACCTATCAGACACCATACCATCAACATTGCAATGACTATTTGTGAGAATCTGGTTGTCAATTTTGCCCACAGTTTTTGTAACAATGAGAAAAACAATGCATTATCTTTCTTAGAAAAAAAAATTACATGATTCTTCTGAACTGTGCCTTGGGAGAACCCCCCATTGTTTTCAAAATATTACTTTAATGTTTTCTTCCCTTGCTTATAACATGGATAGACTTCAAGTTGTATATTAGGCATTTGGGTTGAATTGTATACTAGAAAAATTTAGAGAAATGTATACTTTAGTAAAGTTTTACATTTTACCCCTACCAGGAAATTATGTTTCTCAAATAAGAAAATGAACATTTTCCTCCAGCAAATTGGAAAGAGAAAAATTGTTAAGGGGTTAGAATCAGGAAAAGAAAATCATATGCCAACTATATATATAATAGGTACTCCCTTCCATCTGGTAGTGATGTTGGTATAAATAAGAAATTGTTGAGCTGGATAATTTAATTGAAAAGCAGATGATGCTGTCTTTCCTACTGGCTAGGGTCTATTTCAGGTTCTCATTACCATAGGCACAAAGTGTATTTAAGAAAGTAAATAGGTCAACCAACCTCAAGTGCAATTAAGTTCTCATGTGTAGGGCAGTAACTTCAGTCCCTGCCTCCCAAACTTTTAAAATTATGCCAGTGAACCAACAGCAACATCTAATGAGACATGAGCAGGGAACATACAGATTCTGTAAGACAGGAAATCAGATAGCAATGGCCAAATCGTTGCTCTGCTACACGTAGGTTTACTCCATTTGCTCTTAATGAAGCATGGCCACTTTCTGTGTTCCTGCATTTAATTCCACTGCCTGTATGTGATACTTTCACCTTCCCAGGGATAAAGAGATGCGTGCATTCCAAAGAAATGAATCAATAAAAGAGAGAAACGTCTTTCTGGTACAAGATTAAACCGCAGGCAGAGAGAAAAGTAGTAGACAACCTATACAGATGAAAGTTCAGTGAATTAGAAATCAGAAATCTAGATAATTTAACTTTAGTTCTGCTATGTATTAGTCATGTGATTTTGAATAAATTCCTCAGCATCTTTTGTTCTCGGTTACATTATCTATATTATGGTAGCTAAATACATTTTTAAATGATGGGACAACTTCAAAAGCTGACTTTTTGAGAATCAGGACCCTTGTACTAAATTGTCATTTAACATTTGGTCTTTTTTTAACATAATGATACACAGAATCTTGAAATGAGCTAATATATTGAATTTACTTAGAAGTATGTGGAGAAGAGACTGAGAGTCTAGAAACCATGTGTTTTGTTAATTGTTGTTTATCCTATTTTCCCACCTTCCTAGCTTCCTTTCTTAATGTAATTCCCTATTAAGCAATTGCAACATTAGGGACTGCATGGACTTCATCAGTTTAAAAATGTATATGTTTGTTTTGATTTAGCCTTCCTTTTCCTTATGCCTTGGGAGAACCCCCCATTATTAGTAATAGCTAGCAGTTTGGGGGAAGTACACGTGTTGTATTTTCATTTAATGTTTATAAAAATGTTATAAAGTAGGTGTCATTATTGTGTAACTTGTCTAATGCTACACAATCTGTGAAAGGCAGTCAGGGTTCAGATCCCAGATTTGTTTCTCCAGAGTCCATCTTCTGTCCCTTAGGAGGCAGCAAAACACAGAGGTTGTCAGCAACAACAACAGAAGCTAATGCTGATGTGCTCTGTGGCAGGCATGGTGCTAAGTACTTTAGGTCTGCTTAGATCCCTAATTCTTGTAACAAATCTGTGATGCAAGTTCTGTTGGTACCACCATGTGACTGATGGATGAAGGATTAGCCACAGGGGAGTAAGATCACTTTCCCAAAGTCACACAACTAGTGAGTGTTAGGTTGGACTTTGATTCTATGAATGAGGCTCTACAGTCCTTGCTTCATACCTTGACCCTGCAGCGCCTCTCTCTGTCAGGCTTCTACTCCTTCTGGAGAACTTTGAGGTATTTTGATTTTTATAATAACTATGTTCTTAGAGTATTTTCTGATTCAGTTATTTATTCTGACTTCCCTTTTAAAATATGAAGGGTTTGCTTTCTTAAATGCAAGAGCTGAAGTTTATGAAGTGGGGCAAAATATGTTCTGGCATTGCTACTGTAAATAGTTACAGCAAGACCATTGTGAGTTAGAACTGCTAATTTTTAATAATGTCATAAAAAAATAAAGACAAGCCATCTTTACTTGCCTAAATAGAGCTAGGAAATTTTGACCTGTGTGTGTGTGTGTGTGTGTGTGTGTGTGTGTGTGTAAAATAACAGAGACTTAGTAGTATGAGATATATTAATAAACGGTAGCCAAGGTTTTGGTTATGATCCACCCTGATGTTGGAGATCGGCAGGTGCTGTCCATAGTGTGAGTATCCGTGGTGTGTGGGGGCGCTAACACATTTCAGTGCTCCTTAACCTGGCTAATCTAGTGCCAGCCTGGGTTGGGGAAAAGCCCTCACTAACTGAAAATGTGCTTTTCACTCGATTACTTCTACCCTTGAGGTGCTAGAGCTACCTGCAGTGTTGCAGAGAAATATATGATTCTCATACTTCATTATTTTCTAGTCAAGTAACTGGGCATATTATAATGTACCCTTGTCAGGGGTGGCAAGGAAAATCCATGGAAAAGAAGGTATTTGGGATATGTGGAAGACCGTGCATTTTATAGGTCTCTAGATTTTACAGATGTTTGTATTAAGGCCTAGGAGTTAGTTATTCTTTTGGAGGATTGAATGGAATGGAGATACTTGTTTCATAATTGAATTTCCCTTCTGTATTGTACTGAGAATTCCTCATAATTCCTTTCAGCCCAGATGAAAGCATTTTATTGTCTGTTTTTAGTGCTGGGGATTGAACTGGGAGCCTTTGCACTGAGCTACATACCCAGTCTTTTTTTGTTTTAATTTTTTTAGACAGGATCTTGCTAAGTCACCAAGTTGCTTGGCCTGGGTTGGAACTGTGATCTTCTGTCCTCAGCCTCCCAGAGTGCTGTGCTTACAGGAGTGCCAACAGTGCATCTTACAGCTTCCCCAAAGTATTCATGGCTGAGGGAGATAGGAGAAATGAAACCCTCAAAACATCTTGATTAGAAACCTTAGTTTGGGCAGAAGAGGGACCACATTACATGTGGTAAAGTCAGTGGGGAGAAGTTGCCATGATATGGGATACCATGGGTAGCATTCCATGGTCTGATGGGTGTATGTGAAACTGGGAAAAACACAGCATAAACATGCTTCGACTGAGAGAGAAGGAAAAAAGAACCATTTCAAAGTGGGGAATGAACACGTGTTGATGCCACAAGGTCATCTGGGTATGAAGCTTGTGGAGGCACCAGGTGCGCAGGGCAAGCACAGAAAACGGTAGCTGCGAGGGCCAAGAGGGGCGCCAGCTTTCACAGTATGCCAGTGACCGTGGAGACTGGATCATGCCTCTGATTTCTGGGAACTATCAAATATTTTCATTGTGACAGAGGCTTATAGCAGTCTCAAATTTGGCAGACAGCAGAGAAGCCCTTCGTGTTCCCATGTCTGAGTTTTAACTTACTCCCACACCTGAGGCCTTTTAAAAATATTTAAAACATTTGTTGTTATGTGTTTGTAATACCTAATGACTGCATTCATTGTGGGAAGTTGGTAAAGGTACATGACATTTCTTAATTATTTTTAACCCCTTCCTTTCCCTACCTTCCCTGAATCTCTTGGACCCTCCTTCATTTCATTCATATATATATATATACTTTTTCTTTTATTTTAAATCCATGGTTGGAATGCATGATGATCACAGTCCTCATAGGGACTTGTGTTCCTACTTATGTCCCTACTTCACAACCCCCTTTAAAATCTCATTTCCTTCCCTTCCCTCCTCCCTCCTTGCATCTCTTGATTGCCTTCCCATATCCCAAAGGTCCGTCTTAATTGTTTCCTTTTATTTTATACTTTACCTATATATTGGGATTCTTGTACAAGAGAAACTATGAGATATTTAAGCTTGTGTGGACATTTCGATGTGGTGTTTTATGTTCTCTAAGAACTGAGGTTTCCAAAAGTTTCAAGGTTTAGATTTCAGAATTTTAAGCAGGCCAAAGGAGATATGGATTTCTGGTAAAGGAGGTAGTTGTTGGAGCAACTGAGCTTGGCTAGATTGTAGAGAAAAACAGCCCGCAACTAAGTAATTTTTGTTTGTAAACTATTTGGCTTAGTGAAAGACTGCATTCCATCCTTAGAGACAGCTCTTCTGCTGAATTGGGGCACAAAGAACTTATGTGAATTGATCAGATAGCGTAATTAGAATTTGAACTCAAGTCATCTAGGTCCAGAGTTACTTTTCTTAATATAGTTTGGTGCTTCTCATGGGTAATTTAGGGCTCTGGCAAAGTCAGATATCCAAGAGAAAAATGATGTAAAAATTTTCTATACCCAGCAACTGTGTTTGTATTTTGTTTTGTGCTTATAAAAGTTCCAGGCAAGATTTTTGTAAGTTCTGTCTCATCAGGTGCTGCACTTTACTTATTATTTTATGACTCATTCAAGCACAGGAAGGGCGTTTTCCACTTCCAGGTGAGACTCACACAAAAAGATGCCTCCCAGTAGTATGCATGCATGTATGTATGTATGTATGTATACATGTATGTTTACCAACAGCAGTGTAGAGCATGAGAATATTAAAATAATAAGAAATGGGAAAAGTAGCGAGTAGCTGTTTTCTTCCCTCAGAATGGCCCATGATGGCTACTCATCTTTCTTTATTGGAGGCTGCATGGCGTGAAATTTTCATGCTTCCCCTTTATGTCTGAATTCTTTTGCATATTCTCCTGAGCACTCCTCTTCCTATGGCCCTGGATTTAGGGTCCCCTCATGGGAAGGTGCTTCCAGACACATACAGAGCACCACATTGTGACAGTGACTGTCCAACTCACTTGCTATCTTATCTCTGGTCACTCTGCTCTATCCACAATGTATAGCACTTTAATATTAAGCTGAATGTTCTCCAAACCTTGGAAGGGTGAATTAGTTTTTTTTTTTTTTTTTTTTTTGTCTTTTGAAGGCACTGGTAGTCCTTACAAAAAACAATGTAGCTGTATCCCATTACCAGATGGGTCAGTTGGGGTGTGGGAACCAGTCCACAGACTTGTTCTTTTTGGCTCATGTCTCTTCTTTTTCTAGACTGGCTTATGTGTATTATACATAGGAACTATTTGGAAAATATACTGGGCAAATTTGTGATTTTATATTTCTAACCATTTTCCAGGAGACGCTTACGTTTCTAGACTGGAAAACGCACTGTGAAAGTCACTGTCCCGGGTTAGGGTCCTTCTCGCTTGGGGGAAGTGTGCTGTACTGCTTTCTGCCCGTGTTCTATCCTGGAGAGGGAAGGAAAGACAGATGACAAGAAGCGCAGCATGGCTGGCTGTTTAATGTGGGAAGCTGTGCACGTGCTTTCTCACGTTCCATCGGAGAGTGCTCTGTAACACCGTATCTGAACTTCAGCCTGGCAAAGGTAGCTTCCAGCTTGGCAGACCATGGTCCCATGAAGGGACTCCCCTTTGATATCACATTTCTTCTGGTTCTGGCTCTTTTCACAGAGAACCTGAGAAACATGCCTTCCCCAAAAGGAAGTACTTTCTATTGCAATATTCTATTACTACCAGGAAGGAAAATTCATATGGAGCAGAGAACACTATTAATTTCCTACATGGCAACAGTTCACTGCTTCCCTTTTGGGTGATTTGATGTTTCTCTGCTGCCAGGCAGCGTTCAGATGGCACAGGACTCTCTGTAACCACCACCCTCAGCTGCCGCACCCTCTTATGTGCTCTCTGTCTTCTGTTGTTGGACACTGTTCCCAGCTGTTCTTCTTCACCCAGATTCTCTGACTAGTAATAGGAAAGGACCCACAAACTTCGTTCTGTATTTGTAGAACTACTTTAAAGCATTTTCTTGGTCTAACATACGTAAGAAAATAGCACATCGATGTACAGCTCACTGAATTTACACAGAATCAACTCATCTGTGAAACCAGCACTCCATTCATGGGACAGGTTATTACTTGCATGCCAGAAACCTCACACATGTTCTTTTCCAGTCACTAATCATTCCCTGTCACAGTTACTTCAGAGGTAAATACATTCTCACTCTTAAAATCACAATTTAGCTTTACTAGGCTCTTTAGTACTTTATGTACCTGTAACCATGTGGTGTACAGTCATTTCGGTCTTGCTCTTCTTGCTTGATGTATGTGATGTTTATTCGTACTATCAAGGTGTAGAGTAGCCATCTTCATTGCTTGTGTGCTCCACTGTGTGACTATAGCAGTTGTCAAAAAATGTTGGTATTTCCATTTTACCCCTATTTAGAGTAGCACTGCTACTTAAAAAATAAAAAAAACAAACTTAAATCTTTTGTTATTAAAGTTCAGAAGTGTATTTAGAAAGTGGCAGAATTAACAGTATAATTTGTCTTCTGAGCAACCCCAGGGAATAAAACACTCTCTACCTCTAAAATAAGAGCAAGCTACCTTTTGTAGTTCAATAACCAAGGAAAATTATCATGTGAGTTTGTCCTGGAGAAAATTTCCTTTGGATTCTCTGCATACAATATTCCTGAGGGGTGTTTAGCAGTGTTCATCAAGAGATGATTCTTGGTAGGGCATCAGTTTTTTGTTACATGATCTTGGGAGGAACAGAGTGGCTTCAAAAGGGAGGTGGTGCCTTAACTGGTCAGGCAAATAACTTGCCAAATTTCATCTGAATTATCATGGGACAAGAAGAAAAGTGAGAGAATTTGAAAATTTCAAAATCTGTCTTCTAAAAAATATATAAAACTTTACTAGTTAAGTCATCTCCATTGCAGATTCTTTCTATAGATTCTGTCAAGAGTCCTGTGATAAATCACATGTGAAGTTGTGATACTCTGCTTCTTATGAAGAGAATCTACATTGCTTAGGCCTGCTTGCAAACACTAGGTGCCAATGATTAATGAACAACATGCTTGAGCAATGCCTTTGTACTTGAACTAATGAACTAAACAGTTTATTTCATGCTCCATTTAAATAAATAAATGGCTGTAGTACATAATGTGATAATTCCTGATTCCTTGGGAGTGGATTTTCTTATATATAATAAAGACAACACTTTTTGAAAATCAAATTTAGTCAGGCTTTGCATTAGTATGATTTTACATGTTGGGTAGATTATGAAATGTTGCTAGAATCAAAATGTTTGCCCTGAAGGAAATAGAGTTGCTTAAGTTATGTAATGATGTAAGGACAGCTTCAAAAATAGGCTTTTTTGTCTTTTAGTTTTTATTACCTTCTTGAGTAAAACTAGTCATTCCATAATTTTTTATAAGCTTGGAGATAAATTTTAGTCTTGTTTTAATTATCATGGTGTGTTTCCATATAGCAGATATATGATTTCTTTGTATATATGTCATATCCACCTCTTCACTAGTGATATTTTGTGTAGGTTCTTGTATACCATTTATATTGAGCAAGAACCTTCTGTGAGATTTTATCACCAGTTCACACTATTTTTGACTCCTCTCTTCTTGATTGCCTTTTAAATCTACACTATGGAATCTATAGAGTTAGTTCTTCCCTTGCCCTTGGATGGAAAATTTCACAGACCCCATAACGTATGTGGTCTCGCAGGTAATCTAGGTTGTAGCCATCACTAGAGTTTACAAATGAAATCTCACATAGCAATCACACTTTTTATTCTTCTAATAATCAAATATCCAAACTCGCTGTGAAATTACGCTTTTCAAAATTAGTATCTTCTCCCTTATTTTACAAACTCAATTTGTGGCCCGCCAGGGAGGGAGGAGGTAGCAAAGCAGTGGTTAAGTTTTCTTTCTTTCACTGCACATTGGTATCTTGATGTGGCAACTCTGTTCGTTTCTCTGTTCAATAGGTATTTTTTTTTTTAAAGTCTGTTTCTTGTATTGCTGGGGCTATTTCACCTAAGACAAATTTCTTTACAGAGAATAGTGCATCTAATTTATGGCTAGTCCTTTACTTCTTTTTCAGCTTTGAGTAACTGAACAGAATCCATTTTGCTGCTCCAGGGGGTTGTTCAGAGAAGCCCTAACACCGCTGAAGGCCTGCTCTTTCCCCTTGTTCTTCAAGAGAAGCAGTCATGTGTTACATGGGCGCACAATCCATTCGCAATCCACAGACTCTTCCCTTACTGTCACTAGAATCGCTACCCAATGTAAATAACACTGTAAATCACACAGGTGTGAATAATCACTGGACTGCTAGGGCTTCCAGTTGCAAGGGACATGTATTAAATGGAGTACTTCACTGAAGTCCTTTCCCTTAAGGCAAAGACGCATTTTCCCTAAAAGTAGCAGAATTTACAACATAGCTTCAGTTTTCTTTAGAAAAATGTGTTCTTCCATACTCTTCAGCTTCAAACCCTTTTATTCTCCAACGAGTGAAGGGTTTGAGAACTGTCAAACTCTTTGTGAATTATGTGTAAGATCTGTCATCTAGTTTGGCGAATGTTACCTATGGTTTCTCGGTGACTCAGCCCCAAATTCTTTTCTTCACATGCTGATTCACTTATTTTATAATATCCTTGATAAACGATAAGGGCACTAAATAAAATAAGAAAGCAATTAATTTACTCCGTGACATAGGTTTCTTTGAAAGTTGGTGGAATTACACCAAACTAAAAAGTTTCTGTATAGCCAAGAAAAATCAATAAAATGGTAAGGAAACCTATAGGTTGGGAGAAAATATTTGTTCTCCACAAAACATACAAATAGCCAATGGGAATATGCAAAAAATGATCATCACCAAGTATCAAGTAAATGTGAATTAAAGCCATAGTGAGAGGTCATCTCATCTCTATTAAAATGAAAAAGAGATAAGAAAGGTTGGTCATGATATGGCAAGATGGAAACCCTCATATATTATGGGTAGAAGATGTGAATTAGTATAGCTACTATGCAAGAGAATATAGTTTCCACAGAAAATTAAAGACAGAATGACTGTATGATTAAGCAGTCCCACCTCTGCATAACATTCAAAGGAAATACATCAGTATCTCAGAAAGATATCTGCACCTCCATGCTTGCTACAGTGTTATCTATGATAACCAGGATGTAGAAACAACCTAAGTGTCCAATGTGAGATGAATAGAAAACGAAACTGAGAAACTGTAAATAGAACTATCTATTTTTAGCTATGTCTATGTCTTCATCTATGTCACCTAATCTATTTATCTCAGTCAAAATTATTCATCCCTAAAGGGTATAAACCTTGCCATTTGTAAAATGTATGAGCCAGAAGAATGTTACACCTAGGGAAGTAAACCAGGAACAGAAAGAAAGTACTATGTAATCTTACTTACATGTATAATTTTAAAAAGTTGAACTTGTAGAGACAATAGTGGAATAGTCCTTTCCAGGAGTAGGAGCTCAGAGGAAATGAGAATACATTAATCAAAGTGAACAAACTTTCGGGTATAGGATAAATACTGTAAGTCCTGGGAATATAATGTAAAGCACGGTGATTATATTTAATTTACTATTGATATGTATGTGAAATTTTCCAGGAGACTAGATCTGTCCTCACCAGCATCCCAATGGTACATATGTGATGAGGACGTGTTAATTACAGCGGTACTTCAGTGGTGCCAGGGAAGATGGCTGCATTTGTGTTTGTGTGGGGAAGATGGCCACACTATACATGTCACCTGATGTGGAATTTGTGAAGGGAAGAGACATTTTGGTCAATGGTTTTGTTTGCAGACTGAATTGTTTGCAAACAGAAGCTAAGTGTTTGTGAACCAAGGAATTACTATACTTTGATAGTGGTCATTATTACACAATATGTATATATATTGAAACATCACATAGAGATATAATTTTTCCATTATATCCCAACAAAGCTGAAAAAAAGCTTAGACACTTTTTTATTTATAAAGGAGTAATACTTCTGTCTCTGACCATGAAGAAGTAACAGGGACTAGTACCCCTCCTACCTTAAACAATAAGAACAACAACAAGAAGCAGTCAAAGTACATAGAACAAGTGTTTTTGGACATTACACAATGGACAACACAGGGTAGAAATTCCTGAGACTGAGGAAATTAGCAAGGTGAATCCTGATTGCCTGGTACACTATACCATCTTCAGAGAGTTTCTGGGCTGCAGCAAAAGCTGAAAGAACTCATTAGAGTACGTGAGTGCTGAGGCAAGAGTAAAATGCTCCTGGCCAGAACTATAGATCTAAAGAGAAGACCACACAACACCAGAAAATGTGAACGTGTGTAAATGTGGCAGATTTGAAAGCTACCCCCAGATCACTTAAACTTGGTGTATAGGGATGTACTGATTAACAAAGAATATAACTGTATGAACGATGCCATAGAGAAACGGACAGACTGTATAGTGCCAAAGTGGCCACAATTTTCAAAAGAAGTTAGTATTACAAAGCCTTAGTATACTAGTCAGCCACACAGAAGTAATACTCAGTCTAAAGAAAGATAACCTGGAGTCATTTGTAAGAAAATGGATGTACCTTGAGACCATACTGCTAAGGGAGATAAATCAGAACAGGGGTTGAATACTGCATGTTTTTCTGTTATATGAGAAACTTGAGGTGTAAGTAATTTAAAGAGCAAAAGAAAAGATGGTAGGAAATGGGACAGACCTTTTGGAGATGGGAAGGGGATCTGGGGATAGGGAGACATGAGAGTGAGGGCAGCGGAAAGGACAGTGTAAAGTGGTAAGGTGCGGTGTGTGCATGGACCAATCCTCCATGATGAATGTATTTATTATGTGTCACGTCTAGATAACACTATGATACTGATACAAGTAGTCAATGAAAATCCTAACCCATATGCACTGTGAAATTTTAGCCTTGTTATGACAGTTTTACATGAAATGTTAAGATCTTTGTTCATCTCTCTTCATCATCATAATTCATGTGATTACAAGAAGATTCTTTGGGTAAATGTCTTATTTCATCCATCATTCTCTTTGAGAATAAAATGTATCTGTTCAGATGGGTACAATTTGTATTATTTTTCACCATTTTATTATATCAAATAGGCAAAGCCTTGTCTACACAATTCAGAGGGGAGCGGGGGAGCAGGGAGTGGTTTTTGGTTTGGTTTTAAGCATTAATTTATTTAGTCTTCTTTTTTTAAACCACATCTATAAAACAGAAAACATATGTTTAGTCTTTATAACAAAGAATTTTTGTTTACTTGCCTAAGAAAAAAGCAGACGATATATGTGTGTGCTTTTTGTTTATTTCATTGCTAGCATTAAAATTCATTTTTACTAAGTCATTTTGTTAGATTTCCTTGTCCCTGGAGTTAGTTTACCATAGCCTGTTAGGAAGAGGGATTGTTAGAATCATCGTCTCACTGATTTCTTCACTAAAATTATAATCAATGATCCAGCAAGCAGTAAAAAAGTCATTTCTAATTGTTGGTAAATTCTTGTGTACTAGACAGTTTCCAGGTGGCAGAACACCTATATTAAAATAAAATCCTCTGGATAGACTTGTTAGCAACAGGGCTTCATAGTTTTTTCAATTTCAGTTCCATTTAGGGGAACAGTGTGGACGTCTTACTGTACCAGAGGATTGGATTGGGTCTTTGGTTTTTGTGTTCATAAATTTACATCTCACTGACTTTGCTCGTTCAGTTTTTAAAAAGGTATTCATTTATGTTCGTTACCATGGAAACTGGAAGTGCTCCATTTGCCTGTAGCTCTTTGTACACATTCCCTCCCCTTCCTTGCGTTTCAAGTCTGCTAAATAGTTACGTGGCATTTTCCGTGACTAACCTTTGTTTGATTAAGTCTTTTGTGAAATGAAGCTTCATAAGTTAGAATGTTGCTCTATATTAGTCTGAATTCTAATTTTGATATGATTTTCGCTAAAAGAACTGGTAGAATAATGCAAATGTCTTCTAAACTAAACCAGCACAGTCTTTAGGGTAGAAACCAAGTAGCAAAAATCAACATATTAGTAGACTGCTCTGAAAAGACTGTAAATGTTTCTTTCCTAAACCAAGAAAAAATAAAAAATAATTTGCATATTTTAAGGACAATATATAGGCAAATATTATAATCAGTTACACAGCAAGCAGATCCCGAGTAACAACTGTGTTCCCAGATTTGTGGTGGGTTTGAGGAAAAACCAAGACTTGTCCAGAACATAGAATCACTGTCTTCAAGCCATTTAGAAACCTGAACGTAGGGATGTAGGTATAATAGCAGCTGTGGAAATTAAGCGCTTTAAAGCCATATCATTGTAGAAACATGTAAACAATGTATTTTGCAGATGATTAAATGGCCTGCTTCGGTCCTGCACATTTGTAAAAATGCCCTTCCTTCCATTCCTCTTTTCCTGCCTCAGTTTTGATTTTGGGTTATTTTTCTTCCCCATAAAATTCTTCAAATACTTTTTAGGCAACATATAGAGCTGAAAGAAAAGATTAATTCCAGCATTCAGGACACCAAAATTTAGTCCTACCTCTCCCATTGTGAACGTGTGTCCTGGAGTAAGTCATTGTACTCTACTTCAGTGTTCAGATCTGTAAAGACTTCTTTAAGATCCGGTATCATGCTAGCAAAGAAATTCTAACTCTGGTTTCATAAAATGGTATTTGAAATTACTACTGTGGCATTTTGGAAATCTGCATAGTGTATATGAAACACTTGTTGGAGTTCCTCAAAAGTTTCTGGAACTTGTGCTGTGAATGCCAATTTGAGAGTCACAGACAGACCATGGTAGCCGGAGTCAGCTCATAGATTCCGTACGTTGATAGGTATTGTCCTAGTTACTTTCCTCTCATTCTGAGACAAAATGCCTGACCCTCATAAACCTAAAGGAGAAAAGGTTTATTTAGCTCACAGTCTGTGGAGGTTTCAGTCTATAATTGGCTGGCTCCAGGGCAGGGTGGCACATGGCAGAGCACAGCCATTCATGGCGGCAGAAGACAGTAAAAATAACAAGAGAGGAGTGGGGAGAAAACCTCTTTCTGTCCCTTTGATTGTATGCAGGCTGCCTGTCTTAGGGCAGGTGTATCACTTACACCCTTAATTCTAGCATTAGACCATGAATTGGACGCAGTCTCTAGATTTAGTCACCTCAGAAAAGCCCACCTCCGTGATTGCATGAGGCTTTGGGGGGACATCTAGACATAAACCTTAAGAGGTATGCAAAATAGTCATGCTTCTTGAGCTGTTTTTCAGTATGAGAGGATTTGTGAAGTCTCTTTGTGATCCACCCATCAGTGATACACACCACATGCCCATGGTTTAACCAGTATACTGTTATACTACAGACACTTTTAAATTTAGATATACCACCAGTTCAGAACTCCCAGTCTCACCTTGTGATGTAAAAATATCTTAATGTCTACAGCATTTTTTCTAAGGCCTTATTTTAGTATTCTAATGTCATTTTCATTCTAGCAATTGTCAAATATGTGGGGAGTTGTTGAACTAATACTAGGTTTGCCCATTTTCACTTTTTGTATTGTCTTCTAGTTTCATTTTTACTATAAGCAACACACAGGAGTAGCTCTTTAAACATTTTGTGAACTGGATAGTGTTATGGACATATATATTACTTCACAGGATCGCTGCCTTTGGTGTTCCTACCATCAAGAAAACTGTTGTTATTTTAACATGGTAGTTTTGGGTAAAAGTGAGGTAATCAGTTGTGTGCCTTTTCCACCTGTATGTTCTCTTTCTCGAAATTGTTCCTGAACCATCTATACCTTGGTATCCTTGGCCCCTTTCCTGAATGTGGTTTCATATTTTTAATCTAAATTTAAACTTGATTTCTTATAAAGACTTGGCTTCGTTTATGGATGCCTGAAGGATGATTGCTTTATCTTCTAAGTGTCTCTTACTGCTGGCCTGGAGAAAAAGGTAAATGTGGTTTCTGTTCTCCGTCTTGTTTTATACCTTTCCTCTTGCTTTATGTATTCTCATGGTCCCTACTCAGCCCATGCTTTTGCTGATTTTGTCATTAAACTACACCACTCTGTGACAACATGGTACTTGCTATGTGCCGTGTACTGTTCTGAGCACTCCATAGATTTCCACTTCTTTAATCTTTACAGCTACTCTATGAGGTCAATATTTTTATTGTGTCCATTATCTCTATCTGACACAAGGCAGCTGAGTGAGTTTAAGGAACTTGTCTAAGATAGTGTCAGAAGCAGACCAGGATTCAAAACCTGGCCGTGGGTCCTACCACCCCTGCTGTTCCTATGCTGCCTTGAGCTCTTCAGCTTCTGCCTCATTCTGTTCCTTCCCTTACTCTGAATTTTTTCAAAGCATTTTTACCCTCCAAAATGTTAAATATTTCTCTGTTTATTATATAGCTCTCCTTACAAAATGTCAGCTCTGTGAAAAGAAGTCTGTTGCTCATTGCTTACACGTGCTGAGAATAGACTAGACATTCAAAAAAATACCTGGCAAATGAACAAACAAATCAATGAATGAATCGATAAACAGTATATCAGGTTGTGACAAACATGTGCAGGTTGTGTAGCAACTAGCTCTCAGCTAGAGCTTGGACACAGAAAACCACCTTTCTGCTTTGCAGCTATGCGGGCTCCCTATGAGATCTGACAATAAGGAGCACTAGACTCTGCAGGGCTAGAAAGGAATGTGGAAGGATTCATTCCTCCTTTTCTGTTGCTTGCTTTATTGAACATTTCACTAGCAAAAGTTCCTCAGCCCAGCAGCAATGGAAGTTCCTTCCTTGCAGTTCCTTCCTTCCTGTATCTGTGGTTGATACCAGCTTGCAGTGTTTGTAACAATTGCAGAAGTACCTTATTATGACCACTCAAACACCAGCGTCCCTCCTCAGCACCAGCACCCGTGGTCCTTTATGTGCTTCAGGTCTAAGGGTCTGTTCTCTAAGCACCGAAGTTTTAATCATTATAACCTCTTCCCTTTGTCCTCCCCGCTTCCGGGATGGTCGTGCTGCTTGCAATGACTGACTCCATGATTCCATTAATATTCCCTTCTTGTCTTTTCACTTTTCTAATGCATGGTTTAATAGTTTTTAATATTAGATATTTTTTTCTGTTTCAAAAACTGGTATGTAATACACGGGTAATGAGTCTTTGTCTAGTAGATACTCTTTTTTAAAAAGCTGGTATGGTTGTTTCTTATATTCCAGCCTATATAGAATTGGCACTAGGAGTCTTAGGAAATAGATCTTCAGAGATGAAGGTCTTTTGATTTTTCAAAAATGAGACTTAGGGATTGGCCTGGTTGTGCACTTGAATTTGAATGCACTGTTGAGTTCTGTGTTAGAGGATGTTGATAATCCATAGTATGCATTGCAACCATGATTAATCAGATTTTTATCTGCTGTTAATTGTGTTGAGTGCCTAATAAGCAGATGCCTTGGTACCTGCTGACCACTGTGGCAGTAATAATGACTATAGCACAGTAGCACGAGCTGGGTTCTTTTAAATGCACAGAACTCACAGAATAAATGCAAACCCAGGTTCTTAAATTCTCAGTCAAAGTCATTATCAGAGACTTACAGAGTTTCTTAAAAAAATCTATTTGTTATACCTGACTGAAAATGAGGCAGAAAATCTAATTGTACAGGTTGCAGAGTTATACTGTAAGTTGCAATTTTCTGGTGAAAGTCTTTTATGTGAAATAGAGAAGAGTGAAAGTTTGAGACCACGAATGGGGACATCTGAGTGGACTTTTAGTGAATATGAGGTATTATTCAGCGCCTGTTTCCATGAAATCCAATAAAAATCAGAAGGAAAAAAATTCACACCTTAAATGACGAACAGTGAAAGAACAGTGTGCATTAATGTTCTTCAGTACACGGATCTCTGTCCAGTAGGTGTCAGCCCATATGTTGAATTACCTTTGCTCAACAAGTCACCAGAAATGGGAATGTTTATTTGAATCTGTCAACACTGAAAAATAGTGTCAGTGGGCAGTACTAGTAGGAACCATTACCGAAAGTTCTGCTGTCATTTGCGGAGTGTGATGTGCCGCAGTCGCCGATCTGCTTCTCATCAGCAGCTGTCAGAATGCCTCCTTGCTTCATTGCTCATGACTACACGTGTAAAACTCCCAGTCTTGCTCTGGCCCTAAGTCACTGTCCTCTGTATTGTGCCATGTTCTTAATCACTCCGAGTTGCATGGGCCACATCTGTCCCAGCTGCTTCATGTGCAGACGCGGAATAAACTCCAGTGTTGTAACCTTCTAAAGGGTTTATTTCATTTTAAATTAACTTTTGTTAGATATACAAAATCATAAAAGTTATAGGTATTAGTGGAGGAGTATGTGATATTTTCGTACATACATGCACTGTGTATATATGTTACCATACATATATAATCAGGTTAATCATAGCTGTGCCCTTAAACATTTATCATCTCTTTGTTTTGTGAAAAGAGTTAAAATCTTTCTTCTAGTGTTTTGGAAAGACACAGGACACTGTCGCTATATACAGTCACTTTGGTGGGCAATAGAACAAAACTGGTTTCTCCTGTTCAGCTGTAACTAGGCACCCATTATCTGTCCTCGGTCTCTGTTGACTGCCATTCTCCTCTCTATCTTTGTGAGGTCATCTTTTTTAGAGTTTATGGAACATTGTATTGGGATAAATACATGGGGGAGTTGGATCATTGAGCTTATGGCAATATCAATGCGTGGGAGAGGAGTTACAGTATAGTAATAAGTGCACAGACTCTGGCATTAGAACAGTTTTGGATCTGTATTCAGGCATCTATTAGCTGGGTAGATTTGGGCAAATTACCTCAGCCTGCTAAGACTCAGTTCCTTCATCAGTAAAATTACCAAATCAATAATTCATAGAATTTTGTAAGGATTAGCTGAAATAAGGGAACACTCAATAGAGTCATTTCATATTACTTCTAATAATTTACCATAGTTTTAGTGGCTTAAAGCAACACCAGTGTCCTTTTACAGCTCCAGGGGTCAGAGGTCTGAAATGGGTCTCACTGGAGTACAGTCAGGGAATCAGCATGGCTACGTTGCTTCTGCACACTCTAGGTCAGTCTGTTTCCGTGTCTTTTCCAGCTTTCAGAGGCCACTGCGTTGCTTGGCTTCTGTCTCCACATTCAAAGCTAGGGGCACAGCATCCCCAAGTCTCTTACTTGATGTTTTCCTTTTCCACTCATACGACTGTTGTGTTTACATTTGGCCCATCTAAACGATCCAGAATAATTCCCCATTTTATGGTTAGCTGATGAGCAATCTTAACCCTACATGCAACAGTAATTCTCCTTTGCCATTAAAACTAACATATACATAAATGCTAGGTATGGGGACATGGATATTTTTAGACAGGTCTTTATTCTATCTAGCACATTCAATACATAATTATTGAATAAATTCATATAAAGCATGTAATATTGTGTCTGAAACATACATAAAAGGATGTTGATAAAGATATTACTTTTCAGGTGCATGTGCAAACAGCATACAGTATCATTAGTGTAGGAACCTGGAGGTGATAATATAGATCGGGAGGTATGAAGGGGGACTGCTCAAGGGTAGAGAGCAATCGGGATGAAGGGAAGGAGAGGAGGAAGAGGGGTTAGATGAGTAGGTATGTATGTATGTGCGGGATGGCTGACATGGTTGCACTGTTGTCTCATGTCATATTGATGTGGGAAACAATCGGTGATTAGTTGTTTGATCAACCTTGTATGTCTATTTGTATTGTCCTGAGTATACACTTTGAAGCTACCAACGTGTAACACAACAACCATTGTTGATCCCCTGCCACCTTATCTGTAGTTCAGTTTTTGTACTGTTCTTGTGCTACTGTATGTATGTTTGTTAGTGTTTTTGTTCTTTTACTTTTAAAATAAAAAAATAAACTAGGGATTGAACCCAGAAAAAAAAGATATTACTTTTCAGTATTGCCCAAACTCATCATAATATACTTGGTGTAGTTAGTTAAAAAAAAAAAAAAGAACGTAGACATTCCAGGGAATCTAGGCAAACGGTGACTGGTGTGTGGATGAATCCAATCCTTGTTGGAGGGGAGAACATTGGTCACTTGCAGAATATCCCATACCCCATTTTTCTTTCTCTTTTCCTCCAACTGTTATCTCAATTATCTTGTGCTGGACAATGTATAAGAACATGGGACATATTCTTTGAACCTTCCTTTGTCAAACATTGTGTTGCAGTTTCCACCAGCTGTGTTAGCATCGCTGATATTTACCTGGTTGGCTATAGATATAAAGCATCTATTTCATAACCATCCAGAAAAATTTGCAGTATTAATTTTGCATCTCAATATTCATGAGGATATTGTATCGGCTTCAACTAAGAAATTGCACCCTAACAAGATGTGCATTGGTCTGACAATTGCCTTTCTTTCTATTATCTATGTTTTTATTGCCACATATCTGAAACTCATATTTTGGTTTAATATTTTAATGATATGCTTAAACCTTGGAAGATTAGAGCCCTCAGGATAGTAGTATATTTTTGAAGGCTTGTCTATGGTGAAACTAAACCTTGACCAAATTGCAAAATAGGCTACGTTTATTTTCAGAATTGTCCCATTTTTTTGCTTTGTGTCATCTATTTTATCCTTTTAAAGATATTTAGGACCTATATTTTTTTCCATTCCCTTTACTATCAAAATCTGAAAGAAGGAAAAAAAGCATCAAAGTTTTATTTATAAGGTTACTATGAAATGGAATCAATGTTTTTCTTCTCTGAAGGATATTTGCATGCTAGATTAGGTCTTACAAAATATCTTTTTTGCTTATTAATGAAACTTTAAATATCAGAATTAGGGGAAGGATTTTCTGTTTAGGAGAAGGCTAAAGGCACATAGATACGTATAGAACTAACCTACCATACAGATCTATGCATAATCTCTAATTTATATAATCTGAATCCAATCTCATTTCTAGAAATTTAGAAATTTCTTTTCTATCTTATTTGATACAACACCAGCATTCAGTTTATATCAATGTACTTCATTCCAATTAATAATTACTTGAAATCCCTGATGCAGGGTGAGCCTGTTTTGCTTTGATCTTTGTTAATTGATTTGGCATTTACTCTGAAACTGCTCTTGGAAAGCGTTGTTTTACACAGCTCTTTTAAAACATCAGAATGCCAGCAGAAGGGTGGTGGTACAGCTGCTGTTTGTATGCTTGAAGCAGAAAACTTATATTGACTTGAAATGAGGATGTTTCTCTGTTTTTCTAAAAGCACGTAATCCTAACCTCAAGAGATAAACTCAGAGGTTTTACAGATAAATGGTCACAACTAGAGACCATACTCAATAAGTGAAATAAATCAGGCCTGCATGTGTAAGCAATGCATTGTCTCACTAGTGTAAGACCTGAAAGAGTGAATAAAAATTAGGAGGTAGGACAGACGTTGTGAACTGAAAGGAGCATACTCAAAAGTAGAGAGCAACTGGGGTGAGTGAAGAGAGAAAGGAAAGAAAGGGAAATTATGTATGTATAAAGGGAAATTATATATGTATGTGTGTATATACAGGATAACATAGCTGAACTACTGACTTCTATCACCTTCATGAAAGGGACAGTTGATGATTAATTATTTGATCAATCTTGCATGTTTGCATTTGTTTTCCTGAGAAGCCACTTTCGAGATACCAATATGTAATACAACAACCCTTGTTAGTTTCCTACCACTTTGTCTTTAACTCTGTATTGCTGTATTGTTCTTATGCTATTTTGTAAGTGGATGTCTGTTTGCTAATATTTTTTCCTTCTTTTAATTTTAAAGTAAATAAATAAAAGGTAAGCACATAACATTTTTCTCTGGAACCCAGTGAGCTTCATGCTTGCTTAAAAAGATCTAGCCAGGTGCTGAATTCAACATGGTGTAAAGTCACGTCAAAACTCGGGAGAATGGGGACCCGATTTCCTCAGTCTGCCTCTTCTTGTTCTCCGTGCTTTGCAGTACAGTTCCTGATGCCAGGAAGCTAGGAACAATGTTATCACTAGGAAACGGTGCTTGGGTTTAGTGCTTTGTAATGTTAGGACTGACAACTCATACCTTTGGACGGAATCTCTAGAGTCATATGCTATACTCCATTTGTGTGTGCAGCAGCCTTTATTGTCCAGAGAGAGCTTTGACCTTTCAGCAACAGCTGAACATGTCCAATCTACGGACTTAAATTATTCAGCACTTTAGTCTTTATACATTCAACCTCTTAAACAAAAGACTATTGTCAAATGTCTTCATTTGATACAGATATATTTTTTCTCAGCTTCTGAAACACTACCTTTGCACGGTTTACGTCAGTCTGTATACTTCAGGAACAGCAGGTATTGAGATGTTCTTCACCTGTGTGATTCTGTGGGGTTATTTGACGCAAGCAAGGGTTGAGTGCTCACTGAAAAGTGATGTCCCTGTGGGCAAATAGTCAAGGAGCACTGAAGTTTTGCGGGTCACCAGTCATTGGAATCTAGCATATTAATACCTTGGAGCCTGTGGCAAAATCTCCTACCCAAGGCTGGCCTCTTTGACCTTCTCTTCAAGTGATGGATTGCAGAAGGCAGAAAAATAAAAAGGTGGTTATGATAGACTGAGTGTTACACTTTTTACAAGTGGAACATTAATCTGATACTCTTTTTACAGAAACTACTAGTTTTATATCTATGATCTGCAAGTCATCCCTGATTTGAAGTCAGGGTGGATAGGAGAGATACTTGTGTCCTTTTAAAGATTTTTTTTTCTCAGCAAGTTTATAATTTGTCCCCTGAGTATTTTTCTAAGGAGTTTTTCTTGGCATGTTTAAAAACTTTGTCCTCTTTTTCTAATAAATAATTTTTAATAGCCTTTCAAATAGTTGATTTGCATTTTCAATGGTATTTTTTATGCTTGAGCCTTTCTGCCTCTATATAATTTAAAAAATCAAAGTATAGCTTATACTTTTTAAAATATTCCTGATGCTCTATTTTAACTATATAATGGTAAATTAAAAAATTTTAAAAGTAGTGATGGACTAAACATATTTCCATTCAAGGAATTCATTCAAATTGCTACACATGGAACAATTCTTTGGACAGGCTCATATATAACTTATGTAAAGAGACATTAAAGCTAGCAGGAGACTCTTAAGTTGCCATCCAGCTATAAGCATTTTCATTAATAGGCTTTGACTCCTTTATTCTCCAGATTGGGAGAGGTGCTCCATCAGAGTTAGAGGCGATCCATCATTTTAGAGATTTAATATTTTATTATATATCTATTTTATCATACGGTTTTCTACATGTTGGGTTTTAAATCTACAGATAGGAGTTTGTTAAATTCTCTTTGCGGTTAATTTTCTCAGCAAAAGAGAACAATACTAAATCTGTATAGGGATTGAAAATCTTTAGAGGAAAAGGGATGTTAGACTTCCCATTGATCAGTAATTGCTGCCCATGAGAATATTTTATTTCTTTGTGTTAGAATTTGTTTCCTAAGCAAGACAAGGCAGTTGAGTGGCTAATATACTGATGAAGGGACACTGGGTTGGAGTAGAGAGGAGCACTGCTCACTGTGTTAGTGCTCACTAGAGAAACAAATTTAGCATAAGGTGTATAAACATGTAGGGACTTACTAGGTAGGCTTACACTGGCTGCCTGCAGAGTCAGGTGGGGAAGCGTGCAGAAGGGCTGTCTGCTCACTGGAGATCTGAAGGATCCAGTGGAAGGTTGAGCTCACTGTAGCATCCAGTGTGAGTGCATATCAGGAGGCCAGAGGGCCTGTGAAGGAAAGCTGAAGGGTCTGCACTGGAAGGCTGAAGAGATGGCACTGGAAGCCAGGAGGTCGCGTTCAAGGTGAAGGCAAAGATGGGAGCTCCTCCAAAGAAACCGAGGCGAGCCTTCCTTCTTCGTTTCCCTTTTATTCCCTTCGGGCTACAAGCCTACTATTGGTGCCACTCACACACAGGGCAGGGCTTCTGTCTTCAGTAAATCTATAAAGCCACACCCAGAACTGTACACATTTCTTACTCCAACTGACACAATCAGTTTGTATCACACGCACCTATGGTGAAGAAATTATTCCCTGAGAAGCTGAGGTCAGGTCACAGGCTGGGGCTACTAGTGTGTGAACCTGCCTTTCCCACGTAGCTCACATCCTTTGTAACAGACAAACTGCAGGCTCAGGAGAAGCTACGCCTTGGGCACGGAACAGAATGACTACTTTGACCTCCATTGCTATGCTGTGTTTATCCTGAGAGGCCTTCTGAGTCATCATAGAAAACTAGAGTAGATGTTGGTTGGCACTAAGTCACCTCCCTTTTATTATAGCCTACTTATGAAGGGCTTGATGGAATATAGTCCATACTTAATTTTTCCATGCAAATATATAAAGAAGTAGTATAAACTGTCTGCTGAACTACTTTCTGTAAGTTAAATTCAGGTATGAATTGAAATAATACATTTACCTAAAATATTTAGAGAAAGCAATGTTTTGGTAACTGTCTATTCTTATCAACTCAGAGTTACAACTTAGAGGATGTACCATATAATGCGTTCAAAGTGTATGATATGATAACATCCTCAGATCTCTAAATTTGTACGGCTTGTGTGTCAATCACTGGCTTCATAAAGAAGTACTCAGTCTGGTCACTTTATGAACAGTGTATAGGGGGACACATTTTGAAAGTCTGGGCTGTTTCTTTGGAATTCACAAGGAATCTTATTAAGGCTAGCATTGTTACTATCTGCAGGTGGAAAGGCAAAAGTGGATAAAGTGAAAAAGGGGGAAAGCTCTGTGTCTGCAGAGAGCTGCACAAGGAATCATCTAGGAGCTATGACTTCTGGCTAAGACGCATGGCGAGGTCCAAGCAGTTCTGCAGTGCAAGCGCTTGGGTCCCTCATACTGGCCTCTCCAATTTCCTCCCAGATATCCTCCTTTTGCTGAGTCCAACGAAAGTCCAAGCAAGGCTGTTGTGATCCTTGGTTGTGGTCTCTCTGGCCATGTTCCTGGGCTAAAACGTAGAAGATAAAAGAGAACAAAAGGCCTAGAGTGGTAAATTGGAGACATTAGGATAACATGTAATTTAAAATATGAGGATTCAGAAAACACTAAAATGTTTGAGCATTTGTGTGCTGGCCATTGTGTAATATTTCAGGAAATTATTTTTAATATGTACTCATTTTTCAATGTATGAGTTATTTCATTGAATACATATCCTATATATTTTTGGAATTTTGTTATAAAAATAAAATGGAGAATTATACAATCACGAGCATAATAAAACCAGTATGCTCACCCTAATCTTATTTACATTTGCCAGATATTTTCTCTAGTAACATCTAGATAAACTGGAAAAATAATAAAAACTGTCCTATATATTTATTTTTAAGATAGTGGGGAAATCATCAATAGCTTCTAATTAAACAAGCCTTGTCAGAATAAGGCACTGCGGCCTGTACCTACCTTGGGTCACCTTTTAACCCAATATTTTGAAAATAATGGATGCCAGACTGTCGCTCAGTGCTTCCCATCCTTGTCGCTTTTGGCTGCTTTATATACTGAACTTTCCCTACAAAATCTATTGTACTCTGTGAAAGCAAGTATGTATTGTACCAAACAAGGTTAAACAGGTCAGAAAACTTTGAGGGTTACTGCAGCAGAGAGACCATAGTGGCTTCTAAACTCCACGGAAACAAAGGCAGATAGGTTTTTGAGAGCAGACGTGGAGGGAATCTTAGGGCACCTGTTTTTGCTTATTGGCCTTATCTCAGGAATAGTAAAGTTCATTGTATCTTTAAAATAGGCAGTAGTTTTACAAGTTGGACCCAAACGCTCATTGAAGCTAAGCTCCTAGCCTCTCCCAGAGACTGATAGGGGGGTTATCTTTCTCAAAGATTATAATAAAACAGCTGGATTCCAGGAATTTCAGGAAGCAGCCCTGTGTTATAAAATGGACAAAGGGATTGTAGAAAGAGTTATACTTCAGAGAGTTGGAGAAGGTAAATGTTCTAAGAAAACACGGGTCATGGGCTCACTCAGGGAAAAGCCTGTGTGATGTGAGGTTTAATCAGACTGAGGAGACCAATCAGGCTGCTTGGTTCACTGTCAGACACATTTGGTTTTTCTCCTCTGTAAGCTACCATTGGTATCATCCGAGTTCAATCACTTTACTTTGTGATTTCCAAGCCTGCACCAAAGCTTTCATTCACTGCCAGTCTATTGAAACATTTGGAAACATAGAAATCATTATGTTTCCAGTAGTATACAGCTGATAATTATATCATGAGAATTCTTTCCTTAGCACTTCATCTGTATAAAGAAATACATAATGCATAACAGATTTATTTTATGAAAATAGGCTCATACTTAAAACATGTAATATTTTGCTATATATGTTCATTAATGTAATTCTTAGTGGGTACATATTATTCCAAGTTAAATCTATGCTATTTGCTTTTGCCTTACAGTGGAAATGCACTATATTCAATTCTTGTTTAGTGTGACAATAAATACTGTTTTCCCTAGTCTTTGTGTTGAAGCTTTTTGGAGGAGTTTTCTCCCTGTGTAACTTATCCATTCCCTCATTATCTGCCACATAGCTTCAACCTAAACACTCCAGTGAAAATGCTTTAGATAAATTGACCAATGGCATCCATCCCAGCAAATGACATTTTCATGCACATAGTCACAAAAACCAACATCTACTACTTGATTTTCTTTTTCCCCTTAGATTCAGTCTGTCTTCAATTTTGTTAAACTTGAAAGTTCACCATTATTCTGTTCTGTTTTACCTGGTCCTATTGCCTAATATATACTTGGTATATTTTTCTTGCCCCTCTCTTCCTACCTGGCATTTAAATGGCTGATACTTGAGGTGTTATCCTGGGGCCTCTTTTCTTTCATCATTCTACCCAATTTTCCTGATTTAATTCTTGCTTCCTGTGGTAGATAAAATCTCTGATGATCTCTAAGATTCCCACATCCATGGTGTACATGCCCTGTGTAATTTCTCCTCCTTATGTTTGGGCAGAATCTCTAATTATCAAGAGATGGTCACCTCCTTCATCAGACAAAGTACATGGTTCTCTTGGGGCACACTGAAAAGAGATTGTCCTGCTGGCTGTGAAATAGAAAGCTTCTGTGTTGTGAAAGGGCGGTGTGGCCTGGACTTGAAAGTAGCTCCTGGGAGCTGGGAGCCAGCCCAGCTGACAGCCAGCAAGAAAACAGACTTCAGTCCTCCAACCACACAGGAATTGAGTTTTGTCAGTGTTCAAGGAGCTGAAAACAGACCTCAGGCACTCGGTGTGATCTTGTCCCTGGCTGATGCTGATTGTAATCAGCTGGGACTCAGGTCAGTGCCAGCTAATCTATACGTTAGCTCAGGACCTGCAGAAACTATAAAATATAACTTTTATGTTATTTTAAGATGCTAAATTTGGAGTGATTTGTTATGCAGCAATAGAAAGTCATACCTCATAACCACTCTGAAGACAGGAGAAATTAAAAACCCTTTAACGTCATTATATGGCACTTAAAACAAAATAACAATCTTTTATTCCCTGGGTGCTGGGGCATTTATTTCACAACAGAACCACTGGAAACCTGGCCTGGGGCATATGGGCTCCAGAAGCGGTGGGACACAGGTGATGAGCATTACAATCAGAGCTCCAGGTGGCCCTACTGGTGTCTTTAGAAGCGGTGGCAGGAAGACACCTACCCACCTGGGCCCAAAGCCTGGGTGCTGGCCTGCCTCGCCCTACTTTCCCAGGGGGTTTCTGAAGCTCCTGCCGGGGAACTTGGCCTTGCTGCCCAGCTCCTCCTTGATTCCGAGGCTCTGGTTGTACTTGGCCAGGCGCTTGGCTCTGCACGGTCTGTAAGTCATTACATCATCAGGCCTCTATCTACCTCTTCAGGCACCTCTCACACACTCTTCTACTGCTTGGCCTTTCCTGCAGTCAGAAAGGATTTCTCTCTGTTCCGAAAGCACTGCAGGCATTTGCTTCCTAATGTACTGGTTTTGGATAGTTTCTAAGTTAAGTGTTCTCTCCTACAGGCTTCTTCTGCTCCTGTTTCCTTAGGTAAAGCATATTATCTCTTTGTGAAGTAATAATAATTTTTGCTGCTTCAAAGCCTGTTTTCATTTTGACTTTATCCTGCTAGACTGTAACATCCAGAAGGGCAAGGAAATAATATCTTTGTGTTTTCTGTGGTTTCTCCTATTAACAGTCACTGGAATGTAATGAACATCAAGAAAAGTTGAGGGAATAGCTATTTCTATATATTAACATTTTTGGAAGTAAAATTGCTGGGAAATAGTATGGACATTTTACAAATGTTATTTGCTACCTTCATATTTTATATATTTAAGCTGTACAGTATAATTTTGATATGTGTATATATTATAAAGTAATTATCATAATTAACAGGTCCACCACTTCATATAGTTGCTTTTTTGTGGTGACAACATTTGAACTCTACTTCCTTAGCAATTTAAAGTACACTATGCATTACTACTAACTATAGTTACTATGTTAGAAATTAAATCTCAAGAATTTCAAAACACTTGATATATGATTTTAAATTGTCCAGAGGAAGGATTGCATCAGTTTAATCTCTATCCAGCAAAGTAAGACCACCCATTTAATAGCACTTTTGCTTACTTTGGGGGTATTATTTTTAGAATAAATCTTTCCTAATTTCATGCTGGTATTATGATTTCCGCTTTACAATTGTTGATATTTTTCATGTATTTATTGTTCACTTATTTTTATTTTATACATTTTCTATTTGTTTCTGGTTTTTCTTTTTTGTTATTTTTATATTGATTTCTAGGGCCTTTCAGACATTAAGGATAGCTCTTTGTGATATTTTGGACATTTTTGTAGTTTTCATTGTATTTTAATTTTGTTCATGTTTAATGTATAGAAATTGAAAATGTTTATGCTTTCTCTATTTTACTAAAACTACCAGCAATTCTATGGTTGTTACATCCAAGGTACATTTTTAAGGCTTTATCTTCCTTGATACATTCAATCAGGAACAAAATACTACGGATCATAATTTAAATATTTGGTCCACATTAGTTTGAAGAATCTCAGCCATTTCTAATTTATAGGTTTAAATTTATTGGGTTCTAACTGAAATTAAGTGCTGTTTAAGTGAATTTGTTTTTGATAATATTAAATACAAATCATCAGGTGGAATTCTTTAACAAATCCCTATGCTATTTGTGATTATATAAATGCATCAAATATGGTTTGAGATTGCATGATATACCTGAGTTCGAAATAAAGAAACTATATCCAAAAATGGAAAGTCAGATGTCAAAGAGTCCAAGCAGGAGTCAGAACATGGGACTATGAAATAATGTGTTTGTTTTCCTGGGGCTGTCATAGAAAGTACTACAAACGGTGTAAAATTCCATAAATTTATTATCTCACTATTCTAGAGGGTAGAAATCCTGAGTCAAGGTGGTGCCAGGGCGTACTCCCTCTGAAACTTCTAGGGACAAATCCTTTATTACCTCTTCTGCTTTTTTGAATTTTAAAGCGAATAAAAAAATAAAAACAATACAGAACTTCAAAACAAGATGAGAGGAAATTAACACTGGTTGCTATATTGCATACTGTTATCTTCAGAGTAGTTGCTCAAATTGTTAGATATAAGCATGCAATATTGATCAAACAGTATAAACACTAACTATTCCTTTGAATAAGCTAATAGAAATTAGTAGTACACTTAGCTATCTTGTGTATATATACATATATGTATATATATTATATCTTGTATGTATACGTGTGTGTGTGTGTGTGTGTGTGTGCATTCCCCTTTTTTTTTTCTCCTTTCCTCCATCTCAGTTTTCTTCCTTTTGAGCAGTTTTGTTTCCTTTCACAATTTCTATTGTAGCTGCATCGATTGCTTCCTGTGTTGCAGCATACATCTAATCTCTGCCTGCATCTTCACATGTTTTTCTTTGTGTGTTTGTGTCTAAATTATTTTCTTATAAGAATACCATTTTGATTTCATTACATATGCAATGATCCTATTTCTAAACAAGGTCACATCTTATGTACTAGAAGTGAGGGTTTGAAGGTACTGTTTGGGGAGACACAATTCAACCCTTAGCAGATAGGAACCAAGTGGGGGAGAAAGGGCTGAAATATGCAAGATTTGTAAAGAACTAGGTAAAATCCCAAGCCCTAAACTGATACGAGAGACTGGTAATGATTAGTGGGGTCAGATAAATCATCCTGGCAAAGAGAAAATCTGTACTCTTAAAAAATACAGTAGAAGACATTTCCATGAAATTCCTCATGATTCTCTGGAGCAGGTAGATATTTTAATTGGTTATCCATGCATGATAATTTGTTTCTATGAGTAAGCTGATGCAGCTTATTACAACAATTTTGTTCATGATTAAGAATGATCAAATTCTTATTTATATCACTTAATTTCACTTTTAATTGACCCATTTAATTGTAAAACTTGAGTTATTTTTATTTCCATCATGCCTTCCAATTGCATTCAACAAATATTCACTGATCAGCGCCACAAGATAATCTATTTTAGAGGTTTGGACAAGGCATGTGGAAACACCCATTTGTTGAGTTCAGGTGAATTTATATTGCTGTAACAAGTATGCCATAGACTGGATGGCTTAAACAACATGTGTTTCTCAGTGTTTCTGGCTACCAGATAGTACACGATCAAAATGCAAGTAGATCTGTGTCTGCTGAGGGCCCATTTCCTGATTTGCAGATGGCTGTCTTTTAGAAGGTTCCAATTCCAAATGCCATCACCTTGGGGACAGTCTATACTGACTGCCCTAAAAATTTCTTCTTGGGGGAAGGCATACAGATGTTCAACCCATGTCACCAATGCATATGAAACAAGAGGAATTATTTAATTCATACTTATGTTTTCTAAGAACAGTGGAGTATAAAGAATTTTTAAATATTCCCGGATTAATAAAATCACAGTCTTTAGCAAATGTTTTTTATTTTGGATCCTGTAATTTATTTTAGTGGTTTCTTGTTTTTCTCTTTTACTTTCCTCAGACTAACAATGTTTAGTTCATTTTTTACCAATAGATGGTTCTACTAAAATTCTTGTGTGATATATGAGTTAAAGTTTTACCGGTATTTTAAAATCCAATATAACTACATCTATAGTCTGCATAACTTGGGTATTTCTTTTTCAGAGGTTTGATTTAAATTTTTAAAATTTTGGCATTCATTCCTATGTAGTTATTCAGCAGAGTGTATACTGACTGCCCTAAAAGCTTCATTACATTTAACTAGCCACATATTTAGACTCAGCTGTCTTTTATTAGGAAAATTTAGTAAGTATTATATAGTAATGATTTTTTGTGTTTTTATTTTATTTTATTTTATTTTACTTTTTTTCCTGAGAGAGAGAGAGGGTCTCACTATGTAGCCCAGGCTGGACTCAAACTCTCAGCATTTCTCCTACCTTAGCCTCTCAAGTGCTGGGATTGCAGGCATGTGCCACCAGGCCCAGCTATATTTGGAAAAATTGAGTAAAACTACTTTCTGAAATAGTTAAAAATAAAATCAAAGTATCTCTAGTTGCTTGAGAAGCAAAGCATGACTTCCATATTGTGATGGCAAGCTGTTGTGATCACTGAAGGTCAAAGATATAGAAAAAGAGCTTACATGGACACAGACTTCAGAATTTTAGTTTTTCAAACAGAATTATCTTGTTTCCCAGTCATACAGACCTACGTTGATAGAACATTCCCACACGTATGTTATCAGTTGAAAACAGGCTGCAGAGTTCTTCGTTACGACTGTCTCTGAAAGCAGAATGAAAAGAACAGAATTGAAAGCTCCAAAGCATTAACTGACAATCGGAAAGTGGTATTCTCGGAGTTTACCTGATTTTTCTTTCGTAGAAAAATGCTTCTTTCAAATTGATTTGTTTCAAAAAGTAGAAGTCTCACTTGCAGCCGTTGCCCATGAACAAACAGCCAGTTAAAAGTGCTGGAAATATTACTGCTGGAACTTTGTACAGAGAAGTGGTTGTGATGTCACAGATGCTTGAGAGAAACTTCTAAAAGTAAGATTTAGTTAGAACAGAGACAAAACAAAAATGTGATAACTGACTAAGATGGGATCTACCAAGAGCACAGCAGTAGAGAATGGAATAATTTGTGAATGACCTTTTTTCTAAGGACCTTAATAGAACCGCTCTTAATGAAGGAAGGCAAAGGCTTAAACATCTGGTACATTTGTAGCTCTTGATGATTAATTACTTGAAGATTAATGAATTTGAAATTCATCAGTTAAGAAAATGGAAGAACTTGATGAACCTGACCAGCCTATCTCAGGGGGGAGGCAAGAAATTCGAAAAAGAAGACACCCCAGCCAACCAATGATAGACAAATCCCTACAAACTGAAGTTACAGAGAAAAAGAAACTCACGGTCACACCACAGTCATCTGGGCCCAAAGCTACCTTTAGTATTGGTAACATTCCTTCAAGCAAAGGCAACTACTGTGCCAAAGGATATGATTCTCATAGAATATCTTCTCAACTTCATCAAAACTGGACAAAGAGAAAGCACGGACAGGACATGGCTGATAAATCTCTGCAGACAGACACCATCTTAAATGAGAAAAAAGAAATCAATTTAGTTGATGAAACAATGGTAGCTGAAGAAAAGCCAGCTGGCCTTCGGGTAGCAGCCTCTGAGTTACCAGAGCGGGATCAGGATGTAGAAATTCAAATAAGCAGATCCCCAGTTCACTCAAAAATAGACAGATCTCAGCAGACGAGTTGTACTGGAGACATGGTGAATATTCCCCAAGTAGAAAAAGTTGACCAGGAGCAGCAGACATCTGTTAGTGAATTCGAAGTAGTGGTTACTTATAGCCCAAGTGGTTCTTTTACAAAATCAAAGAAAGGTTTCCAGAAAGCCAAATCCTCACAAAATGTTTTTGTTAGCGAACACCCTGAGTTTCAACCAGAGACAAGTAGCCGGGAACAAATTAGGCAGAAAAGTGTTGACAAAGCTTTATTTACTCAGGAAACCAGAACAGATACTGCAGTACTTTTAGAAGATGGGTCTAAGGCAGGAGTAACCATACCCCTTGAAGAGGGTTCCTCTGATACAAGGAGGGCTTCTGCTGAAGTAGAGTTCCTACCATCAGAAAAACTCCCTGCTGAAGTACAACCCCTACCAGCTGAAGAGGCTGCAGCTGAAGCAGAGCCCAGCCTTGCTGAGAGAACCTTGGGTGAAGCAGCTGTTACAAAAGCAGAAGTCTTTGTTTTAAAACAGGCTCAGTCAACTGAAGAGCTGCCTTTAATAGAGTCTTCATCAGCAGCAAAGATCACCAAAAAGTTCTATAATCAAGTGGGGTATCTGGCAGCTGAAGTGGCTCCTTTAGAAGTTTTTCCTGCTGAACTTCAGCCTTCACTGTCACAAAGGTGGCACGTTGAAGTACTGCCTCCAATTGTTGAAGATGCCCATGGAGAAGCTGTAGGTACAGTAGGACCCAACATGGCTGGAGAAACCTCTGGGGAAGTTCAGCCTCCATTGACTCAAGAATCTTTTGCAGAAGAGGTTCTGGCAGAAATTCTGCCTCTGTCAGCTGAGGAGGGTCCTGCAGAAGAGTACCCTGCTCATCCATTGGCTCAAGAGTCTTTTGCAGAAGAGGTTCTGGCAGAAATTTGGCCTCTGTCATCTGAGGAGGCTCTTGAAGAAGAGGCCCCTGCTCAAGTTCAGCCTCTACCTGCTAAGGAGCTTCTTGTAGAAGAGGCCCCGGGTGAGGTTTAGGGTCAACAATATGAGGAGGCTCCTGCAGAAGAGGCCCCTGCTGAAGTCCAGTCTCCACCAGCTGAGGAGGCTCCTGCAGAAGAGGGCCCAGGTGAATTTCAGGCTCCAGATTTTGAGGAGACACCTGCAAACGAGGCTCCTGCTCAAGTTCAGCTTCCATCTGCTAAAGAGCTTCCTATAGAAGAGGCATCTGGTGACATTCAGGCTCAACAAGCTGAGGAGGCCCCTGCAGAAGAGGCCTCTGCTGAATTCCGGTATCCACCAGCTGAGGAGGCTCCTGCAGAAGAGGTTCCAGCTGAAGTTCAGTCTCCACCAGCTGAGAAGGCTCCTGCGGAAGAGGCCCCTGCTGAGTTCCAGTCTCCACCAGCTGAGGAAGCCCCTACAGAAGAGGCCCCTACTGAATTCCAGTCTCCAGCAGCTGAAGAGGCTCCTGTGGAAGAGGCTCTTGCGGAAATTCAGCCTCCACCAACTGAGGAGCCTCCTCTAGAAGAGGCCCCTGTTCAAGTTCAGTCTCCACCAGTGGAGGAGACTCCTGCTCAAATTCAGCCTCCATCAACTTATGAGGCTCCTGCAGAAGAAGCCTCTGCTCAAGTTCAGTTTCCAGCTGAGGGGGCTTCTGCAGAAGAGGCCCCTGCTAAAGTCCAGTCTCTAGCAGCTGACAAAGTTCCTGAAGAAGACGCACCTGCTACTGTCAAGTTTTCACCAGCTGATGAAACTCCTACAGAAGAGGCCCCTGCTCAAGTTCAAAGTCAGCCAGCTGAGGTGACCCCCCCGCTCAAGTTCAGAGCCAACCAGTTGATGAGGCTCCTGTAGAAGAGGCCCCTGTTCCAGTTCAGTCTCTACCAGCTGACGAGCCTCCTGCAGAAGAGACCCCTGCTTCAGTTCAGTCTCCTCCAGAAAAGGTCACTCGTACCATTTGGTCTCCAATAGCTGAGGTCTCTGCAGAAACTTATTCTGTATCACTTGAAGAGACTTCTAGAGGAGAGGTATCTGAAGTTCAGTCCCACCAGCTGAGGGACTCTGAGGAAGAGGCCCTTCCTGAAGTTCAGTCTCCACCATTATGATGAGGCTCTGATAGAAGAGATCGCTTCTGGGGGTCAACAGCCACCACCTTAGGGGGTGCCAGTAAAAGAGGCCCCTGCTGGAGCTTGAGCTCTACCAGCTGTGAGGAAGCCTCCAAAGTAGAGGCTCTTGCTGATAAACATGCTCCATTAACTGATGCACTTCCTACTGAAGAATTTCCCATGCAAGACACATCAGCTGAAATGTTACCTCCAACATCTGCTCAAGCCCATGAGTGTGAAGCAGTAGTAGAGAATGTCTCTAATGAATCTCAATCTCCTCAGGTAGCAGGTGCCTCTGAGAAAACATTGGGGTCAGTTGTTTTAAAAGGTGTTACAAAATTTGAATAAATGTTTCTTGTTCCTGAAGATGTGTCGAGTGCTAAGAACAAGCAGGTTTGCACTATTGGCATAGAAGGTGTCATTTAAGTGAAATTAAAAAAAAAAAAACAACAACAAACAAACCAACTCCTGAGAGGAAGTTAGGTGCTAACTAAATGAGTAACCAGAAGCTGGGAGCTTCTAGAAGTACTTTCTTTAGAAAAGTGCAGACATCTGAAAAAGATTTTGAGAATATAGTAAATGAAAGGGAATCTCAAGAGTGGGCATGAAAGTTGGAAAATGAACAATAAAAATTACAGCAGTGTAAACTTACTTGTGTTATTGTCGTTCAACTCTACAGCATGTTATGTAACTATTTTGAAATGAAGGAAGATTATGGCTGACATAATCACTTGAAATACTGTTTGTATGGAAAACCTGGTTGACTACTAGGCGATCTACTCTAAACCCATATATTTTTCCTCTGCTTTCTCTTTGTAAGTATATGCAGCGTTAGTGGAAATGGCATTTTCTTTTTTGCAGATGTCATCTACTTTAAATCCCTTGGGCATTATTCACATATCTAAACCTACATGGTGTTCTCTTTGTCCTTGTTATAATTCATCATACTTCTTATTCTCTTTCCAGTCAGTCTTTTCTGACACGAGCATTACTTTCCTGGTTTCAGTCTAAGCGTTCTTCCCTATCTTCTTGGATATTTTACATTTCCATGTCTGGACAAGGAAACTTCCTTTGTAAAAATTATTCATTTCAAGGAAGCAAAGATGTCATGGAAAGTATTGTAAGGGGATGTGAATATAAAGAAAAATATACTTATATGGCCTTGAGAGCACACCCTTGTTTAATTTTCATTTCATTTCAACTAGAAATGTGATGAATTTTTTGGAAGCTTGTCTTATGTTTTTTGTCAGCCTGAATTCAGGATGAAAATAATCTCAGAAACTAGATCTAGCTGCAAGAATGCAAGATGGATCAAAGAAAGACAATAACAAGTAGTAAAAATGTGTTAGAAAAGAGTCATAGCTTCATCAAATGAGATGATAGGACTTCAGCAATGGCTGGTATATTGCATATTGCTGTCTTCAAACCAACTGTTCCAATTAGCAGATATAAGCATGCAAAATTGGTAAAGAGAAAAGAAAACAGAAACAATTTAAGATTAACTTCCTCTCAACAAATCAACAGACATCAGCAACACACTTACCCCAACTACCGTGTATATGTGACATTTTAAAGTCAGTTCTAGCTAATAGAAGTTATTGAATTCATACTCTTCCATCTGCCATATTTGAGGTTGAGAAATGATATTCTAGGCTATGTAGAGTTGCTATTTTGGTATTTTCACTGTTTTCTGACATACTGAATTGCAGTTAGAGTTGGTTTTACAAGTCAGAAATTCTGTGTTATTTTCCATTATAGCTTTTATTGTGGTTTATTATTTTTTAAAACTGAAAAACCATATGAAGTTGGGAATTTTTTTTTAAAGATGGGCTTGTTAACTGTTGTTATGTAGCAGAAGACAGGCTGAATTCCACAAGAGAACAAAGAACTCTAGGGCAAACAGAGTTTATTGAATTTAGGCTGGCCACCGTTCATCTCCCAACTAAAAGTCGGGAAAAGTGGCCTCTTCCTCATCTTCATTTTCACCTAAAATATATTTTTGGTTTCCATGGTAATAGAATGGAATGTTACAGCCATTCACTCAGGTGGCCACATGTTGTTTTTCTTGTCCTGTGTGGCTGGATCAGGCCCCTGGTTGTGAGTCCAACTGTTATGATATATACTTCCTGCAGTCTGTTCTGTTTGTTCCCCTTCTAACACCTATACATTCCTTTACGGTTACAATGTTTTACTAGGGCCAGGGAAGGGCTGAAACAACCCAGGGTCATAGATGATTATCTGGGCCTGGGTGTTCTTTATCTTTCCAGGGCAAAGCCTATTGCAAAGTGAACTTTTTACAACTGCTCCAGGATGTGTCTCAAGACACATTTTGAGCTTTGTACTAAAACTAAAATTATTTTATCTTAAAAATGATATGCTAAGAATCACTGTCCCCTACACTGAGAAGTTTATTTAATTTTTTTATTTTTGACACTTTTAAAAGTAAAAGAACAAAAACATATTAACAAAGAGACACAAAGTAGCACAAGAATAGTACAATCAAAACTGAATTACAGGAGCTGGGGATATAGCTCAGTGGAATAAGCGCCTGCCTAGCAAGCGCAGTGTCCTGAGTTCAATCCCCAGTACTGCCAAAAAAACAAAACAAAACAAAACAAAAAAAAAACTGAATTACAGACAAGGTGACAGGGAATAACAATGGTTGTTGCATTACATATTGATAACTTCGAAGTGTATACTCAGGAAAACAAATATAGACATACAAAATTGATCAAACAAATAATCATCAACTATTCCTTACAATAAAGTGACATAAGACAGTAGTGGAACCATGTTAGCCATCATGCACATATGTACATACATACATACGTACATATTTGACTCTTTCTTTTCTCCTTTCCCTCAACCCATCTATTCTTTACTTTTGAGCAGGTTTCCTTCACACCTCTTAATTTATATTCCCACCCTCAGGTTCTTACACCAGTGACACAATACGGTGCTTGCACACGTACCTCTGATTTATTTCACTTATGAGTATGGTGTCTAACTGTGACCATTTGCCTACAAAGGCCCCAAATCTGTCCCTCTTTATAGCTGAGTAATATTCCATTGTATAAAAATGCCACAGTTTTTTAATCCAGTCCTCTGTGGATGGACATTTGGGTTGCTTCCACAATTTAGCTATTACAAATTGTGCTGCTATAAACATGGGTGCACATATATCAGAGTGATATGATATTTTCAGATCTTCTGGGAAAATATTCAGAAGGGGAATAGCTGGTTTGAATGGAACCTCTAGACCTAGTTTGCTGAGAAATCTCCAAACTGCTCTCCACAGTGGTTGCACCAGTCTGCAATCCCACCAGCAGTGCAGTAAAGTCCCTATTTCTCCACAGCCTCGCCAGCATTTGTTATTGGATGATTTTTTAATACTGGCAAATCTTACTGGGGTGAGATGAAATCTTAATGTTGTTTTTATTTGCATTTCTCGAATGACTAAGGATGTGGAACATTTTCTCATATATTTATTTGCCATTTTTATTTCTTTATCTGAGAAGTGTGTATTCATCTCAGATGCCCATTTCTGGATTGGGTCTTTGAATTTGGACAGGTACATGTTTTTTAATTCTTTGTATGTTCTAGATAGAAGACCTTTGTCCAAGGAACAGCCAGCTAGGATTTTTTCCCAATTTGTGGATTTTCGTTTTACTTTGCTGGTGATTTCTTTAGATGTACAAAAACTTTTCAGTAGGATGAGGTCCCAGTTATTGATTCTTTGAATTGTTTCCCTTGTAGTTGGATTTTTGTTCATGAATTCTCTGTCTATTCCTATGTCCTCAAGATTTTTACCTACTTTCCCTTCCAGTAGATTTAGAGTTTCTGTTTTAATATTGAGATCTGTGATCCATTTTCACCTGAGTTTGGTGCATGGTGATAGACTTGGGTCTATGTTCAGTTTTCGGCAAGAGGCAAGCCAGTTTTTCCAGCACCATTTATTAAACAGGCCATCTTTTTTCCAGTGAGTTTGGTTGGCGCTTTGTCAAATATTAGGTGGCTGAGTGTGTTTTTTGTTGTGGTTGTATCTTCCAGTCTGTTCCATTGCTTGCTGCTCAGGTCTGTTTTTTAGCCAGTACCAGGTTGATTTTATTACAGTAGCTTTGTAGTATAATTTCAGATCAGGGATTGTGATTCCACCTGACTTGTCCTTGTTGCCCAGGATTGCTTTTGCTATTCTGGGTCTCTTCTGGTTCCAGATGAATTTAAGTCATATTTTCTCTAGATCTGTGAGGTATGCTAATGGTAGTTTAATGGGAATTGCATTGAATCTGTACAACAGTTTTGGTAGTATGGCCATTTTCACAATGTTGGTTCTTCCTAACCATGGAGAAGTTTAATATTAGTTGGAACTGAGGCACAGTCTCATTGGATATAAATAGAAAAATTAGCAGACATAGGAGATTCTGGAGGCCAAATTAAAAGTGCTGAAAATGTAAGTTAATGCAGGGTTAATTGAAAATTTAAGACCGGAAATATTGATTTGAAATTTCTATCAGGCAAAAAATAATAAGAAAATCTTCTGAATAGTTAGAACATAGGAAGGTAAACATAAATTTTATTTTTTAAAATCAGATTTTCAGCACTATTTTTCTCTCTCTATCTGTTGCACCTTTTAGATTTCCTTTACTCTTTCAAGTTCTTATACTAAGGAGATAATATGATGTTTACTCATGTGAAACATTTATTTCACTTGTGAGTATGGTCTCTAGTGACAACCATTTACTTATAAAAGCCACAAGTTTATCTTTCTTTATAGCTGAGTAATATTCCAGTATAGAAAAATACCGCAGCTTTTTTATCCATTTCTCAGTTGATGGGCATTTGGGTTGTTTCCATGATTTAACTATGACAAATTGTGCTTCTATAAACATGGGTGCATTGGAGAAAATAAGACAGGGAAATATATATATACATGATGGCTAGGATAATTATTAATTTCTATTGCTTTCTGGAAAGAATAGTTGATATTTAATTGTTTGATCATTCTTGCATGTCTGTTTGTTTATCTGAGTAACAAATATGAAGAGAACTATGTATTATAGCAACCATTGTTAATTTTTACTTCATCTGAAATTTTGTGTTGCTTTCATTGTTTTTATGTTTCATTTATGTCTTTGTGCTTGTTAATATGTTCTTTTATCCCTAAAAATAAATTTTGAAAAAGATATGGTTGTTATATAATGGAGTACTATTTAGCCATAAAGGAGGATAAACTGGAGAATTTTATAGGTAAATGGATGCAAGTCAAGACCATACTCATAAGTGAAGTAAATCAATCCCATATGTGTAAAAAAATCAGATTTTGGCAAACAGTCAAAATGAGTAGTAGAAACATGCAGGTCATAGTTTCTACCAAATTTAAGAATTGCATCAGGCTGTGAACAATTAAAAAATATTTTAAAAAATATGCGATGTTTTAAAAACAATTTTACTAGGCCCTAACCTAGTAATATACAAAAATTGCATTTGCCTAAATTGTACAATGCGATCAAATTTGACATCCACACACGGATGCCTGTGAAATAACCATAATCAAGATAATGGATAAGGCCAATCTTCAAAAGTTACCACCATGATCATTTTCTATCCTTGCTGTCCCCAGGCAGTCACTGAAGTTTTCGGTCACTATATTTTATATTTTTTCTAGAGTCTTACATAACTAGAATCCCATGGTGTATACATTTTAATTGGGGGAGGGGCTTGTTTAACTTAATGTGATTATTTTGAGATTCATTTATGTTGCATGTATTAATATTTCACATCCTTTTATTATCAAGTTGTATTCCATTATGCACATTATTCATACTATTTTGCACATGTATTCTATCTCTTGTTGGATATTTGGATTGTTTACAGGTTTTGGTTATTGTAAGTAAAATTTCTACAAACATTTGTGTGAGTCTGTGTGAACACATGTTATTTCTCTTGAGAAAACAGCCAGGAAAGAAATGGCTAGATTGTGTAGTAGGATGTACAGTTTAAAAAAAAAACGCTAATCTATTTTTTGAAGTGATGTAGTATTTTATACTTTGAGAGCTGTTGGAATTGAAGTTATTGTATATCTTTGTCAACACTTAGTATGTTCAGCCTTCTTAATTTTAGTTACTGTGCTGGGAATATAATGATGTCTGTGTGTAATTTTATTATTTCCCTAATGATCAGTTGTGCTGGGCATCTTTTCACATGTTCACTTGCCATCAGTATATTGTCTTGGTGGAGCACATTCTTTTTCTTTTTTTGTGTTGTATTTTGGATTTTTCTTTTCCAATCTTTTGTTCCAGCACCATGATTTTAAAATGCTTATCTTCATCAAACAACATTGGAGCTTTTGTTAAAATTGGCCATATATGTATAGCAGCATATGCTCTATTATATCCCCTTAATATTTGTGTATCTTTACATCAATTCAACATTATTTTGTAACAGTAGTTTTGTGATAAATGTTAAATGTTAATTTTTTCCCCTAAAATGTGCCTATTTTAAAAATTGTTTTAACAATCTTGTGTTTTATATTGGCCTTGAATGCTCATATCTTGCTAATCTCATTTATTAGCTCTGCTATCTTTTTTGTAAATTACTCAGAACTTTCTGCATAAACATTGATGTCATCTACAACCAGTCTTAATTGTTGCTCTCTTACCTGAATAGTTTTAATTCATTTTGCATGTCTTTTTGCAGTGCTTAGAACCTCTAGAACAAATGGTTAAAGCAAACATCTTTTGCCTTACATCTGATCATAGGTGGAAAATCCACATTCATAATTAAATATGCTAACTATAGGCTTTTCATTGATGACATTTATTTGGTAAGGAAATTCTTTCCTACTTTTAGTTACTTGAGAGTTCTTTTCATTAAAAAATAGATGTTCAATCTCAGGAGATACCTTTTTATGTATCTACTGTGTGCTTTTCATTTCTGATTTGTTAATGATTTTTTTTTACATAGTTTTGGATTCACTTTGCTACATTTTAAAAGAACTTAATTGACTCAAAACTGTACATTTTTATGTTGTACCATGTAATGTTTTGATAAATATAAACCTTATAAAACTTTCAAATGAGAGTAGCTATCTCTACCTTACACATTTACCATTTCTTGGTGGTGAAGACATTTTTTCTAGTTTTCTTTTTAATTGTATAGTAAGTTATCTCTAATTACCATGTTGTGCAATAGGACACTAGAATTTATTTTTCCTGACTATAACTTTGTACTTACTGATCAACCTCTTGTTAGGAGTTTTAACAACTACTGTATGTTCAAGACAAAAATAGACTGTGGTTTTTAGTATAGTGTTTCCTTATACTGTCCTTGGTTTCGGTACTAGTTTAATGCTGACCTCGTACAATGAATTCAGAAGTGTTTTCCCCTCTTTATTTTCCTACAAGTCATTATGCAGAATTAGATGTTTTGTAACTGTTTTATGGAATTCACTAGTAAAGTCATCTGGGCCTGGGTTTTTTTTCTAGGAAGTATTTAACTAAAAATTCTATTTCTTTCATGGATGCAAGGCTATTCGTTGTCTTTTTCAATGTACATTTACTCTTACCTTTTAATTAATGTCTGTTCTGCAGTGATGATTTGTCTCTATGACATATTTATACTTTATATAAATAAATTAATAATGTGTCATTATCTCTCTTTTTTCCCATGTCAGCCTGGCTTGAGATTTATTGGCTTTATTGGTCTTCTCCAAGAATGAGTTTCTAATTTCACCGATTTCCTGTTTTACCAATTTCTGCTCTCATCTTTACAGTTTCTATCCTTTTGCTTACTTCTATTCACATATAATTTTTCTAGCTTTTTCAGATTGGTTCTGAGGCTGGCTAATCTTTACTTTCTAAAGATAGGCCTTAGTGATCTACATTTCTTTCACAGGACCATTTTAGCTATATTCCATAAATTACAATACCTTGTGCTTTCATTTTCTTTCAGATAAATGAGTTTGTGATTTTAATTTTGATATAGTCATTGATAGATGTGTTTTTAACAGGGTGCATTTGATTGCCAAATATTTTGGATGAATTTTTCAGATTCTATTTTGCTATTCATTTTTCATTTAATTACTTCTTGTCATAAAATATAGCTTTTTAATTTATTGGGAAATGCTTTGTGGCCCAGTGCATGCCCATCTTGGTAAGTGCACTGTGTTCTAAATAGTCTGATGATTTTTTCTAGAGAGTTCTGTAAATGTCAATTTTAGAATCAATAATTGAGTTGAGTGTTCTATGTGATTATTGACTTTCTGTCCACTTATTCTATGGATCATTGAGAAAGGTATCTGGAAATCCCTCACTATGATTCTTCATTTTTCTGTTTCTCCTTAAAGTCTTACCAATTTCTACTTCATGTATCTTGAGTCTTTGATATTATCTGCTAAATACTTAGAATTATTATATTGGTTTTCTAAAAGACACCTTTACACCTGGTAATAGTCCCTCTTCAGTAACACTGTAATTTGAGTAGTATAATCCTTTATGTCCTGTTTTGCCTACTGAGACTATTCTTTGCTCTTCCTATTTTAGTCTTTCTTCCTCTAATCAGTCTTCCCTATTATTTCCAGAGATTTTTTAAAGTGCAAATCTTCTCATGCAGTTATTTGCTTACAGAATAAAATCTAGATTCCTCAGAAAGATAGCCATGACCCTTTACCATCTACTCATTTACTTTACATCACCCTCACTAAGTACAGGAGATTAAGAGCATTGCTGCCAGTTTGCAAACTGACTCTATCTCATGTGAACTTTGTGACTAGTTCAGGTTAACTATCCTCCTGGAGCTGTAGTTTACTTATCTGAAAAAGTAGATACAGTAAAACAATTCCTAACTTGTAGGGCTGTTAAAGCAAAAAAATCGATTCATATTAAATTTCTAGAACAGCACCCTGGAACATAATAAGCACGTGATACTTCTGGCTGTTACAGTTCTTCTCTGTTTCCTTCCTTTCCATGGCATCCCTTCTTTGTATTTAAGTTCTCAGTGTACCTGACAGTGATTGTTACACTTCAGTGCTTCTTTGTTCCTTGTCTTGCATTCATTTGTATCCTAGGTATTTTGCTGTTAGGAGGCTCTGAGTCTTATTTCAGCAGGCAACCACGATGCTTAGGTTTAATATGCAAGTCCTGGCCTACTATTATGGGGTATAACTCCAATGAAACTTTAATTTTCAGAGCTTTTGTGGTGCTATTTTGGCTGGCTCAGTTCACTCTGGGACTCCCACTAGTTCGTGCTTATGCTACCTAAAGCAGAAGGAGGTTCCCTCATCAGGATCCTCTAGGTAGATGGAGATAGGAGCTTCGTCCATACCAGAGGAAGACTCCCTGGCAGGTGCTCGTGTAGCAGGAGTTCTTGTGTTTTCAAGCTCTGGCAAGTTTTATTAATGAAAAATTTTGCATGGCTCATTTTTCACTGGTCTGTTCTGGCATGCCTCTAATGATATTAGAGTCACCTGAATCAATAATTACGAGTGTGCATGCTCTGAAGTATGTACCGCGTTCAATATTATTGCTGCGATAGAGGTGAACACCAGTTTTGGCCAACATGACATAGTACTCTATTTGGGACTTCCTCAAAGCCCAGCAGTTGTTAGCAATGATGACCAATTTTGCTTTGCACTGTCTGATCATCTTGTTCTGCTTGTACCCCATCACGAACTTCCCACTTTTCATAACGAGTTGGAACCTCGAGTTGAAAAACTCCAGAGATTTTTTTTCGTCTTCTTTGCAGCCACCATTTTCCTGCCTTAGGTGTGGACGTCCCTCAATGAAGAGCAGCCTCCAAGATGGCGGAGGAGCGAGAAAATCCCGGATTTCTTTTTTTGCTGCCTACAGTTACCCTGTATCTCTTATAGGAGAGGTGGAGTCTCAGGTCCTAGGGGGAAAGACCCTCATGGGTTATACACCAGTATTGCACAGTTTACCCCCTCAGGGCCATTTGTGTCTCTAAATGTGTGTATGTGTGTGTGCGTGTGTGTGTAGGGTAGCGTGGTGTGAAGAGTGCTTTCTGTGGCTCCTTATTGCCAGCAGGGCTCCTAGTCCCTGTCTATTACTGCTGGGCTGGTGCCTGTAAACATTGCTTGTTGTTTTGGTGAGGCTTCTTTTCTATCCAAAGGAGAGAGGCATCTATGGGGGCTGCATTCTCTTGCTAGGTTGAAAGCCAGGAGGAAAAAAGTAGGTCTGAGAGGCCTTTTTGGTTGGGTGAGGGTTTGCAAGGTACTCCGACGCTTTGCTGTTCCTCTAATTCTGAGGTGTCTAGTTTGCCTTTCATCATCTAACTTTCGTGATTCTATTATGGTTGTCTCTTACATTATTTACAGTGCTTAGAGTTGTATTTAACAGGGTGAGATGAACCTATGTCTGGGCTGAAAATCTTATTTTCCCCTAGTTTAGAATGCTCTATCTCCATCACCTGTCTTGAACCTATGAAATTGTATTTATCTTCAAGTCCCTGTTCAGCCACTATCTTTTCCATGAGAACATTCTTAAACCTAGCACCCTCCCTCTTCCACATCCACTCCCTGATGTGCATCTGTCCTCGAGAGTGTACTTTATTTACTATTATGAATACATTCAACCCCTTTCTTTGGGCACTAGATTCTATTTCTTCCTGCTTTCTGAAGGATACAGATTTGTCAAAGCTTTTCCTTCAGTATCATCTTTTTTTCCATCAAATTTGCTTCAAAGTTTCTTGTATTACTTAATCTCAGCTTTCAAACCTACTTCTTGTTTTTATTCAACTTATACAAGCGAAGAAAACATCCCTTTCATACTTTTCCTTCAGCTACAGCTCCATTTCTTGACCTCCATTGACAATGAACCTTGGAAAAATCTACTTACTATATTCAATTTTTCCTGTCAAATTTCTCTGAAACATATTCTAATCAGGCTTTGACTTCTACAGCTCAACTGAAACTGAAATTTTAGGGTAACCAGCGTTCATTGCAGTATTTAATAGACAATGTTCATCTTCTCCTGATAGCATCATTTAACACAGTAAATAATTTGCATTCGATACTTTCTTTTCTTTGCTATATTTTTCTCCTTTGCTTCTGGATGTTTTTCACCCACATAATTGGTTGATTATTCTCAATCTTAATATTCTTAACTATTCTTTATCTTCTTCAGTAGTTTATCTCTCAGCCTCAGTGCTGGACAGTTTCAGGGTTCAGCTCTTGTATTTCTTCCACGATCTACTCATTTCCATGGGAGGCATATTTGATCCTGTGGCTATAAATATGATTTACAAAACCTACTGATCTGTGTCTCCCTGTATGCGCTTCTCAGGCAGCCGACTTGAAACTTTAACTTGTACAACCAATAGATATCCTCCCACTGTAAAGTTGCTATGATTCTGAAGTAGCCAGAATATTTCTCATTTCCATTAGTATCTATTTATTTGTACTTTAGAAGAAGTACAACTTTCAGAAAATAACTGGGAATAAAAGAAAGCAAGGATATAGCTGGTGGTAATGTATTCTGAGAGGGATAGTTTTCACAAGAAATAATAGGTGCAAGGAATGAGAAAGAAAAGTGGCCAGGAGGCCCTGATTTGAGCTTATTTGGTATGGCATTTTTAGGTACTCCATTTATTATTAGAGTGTCATTATTTTATAATGTCATATAGCCAGGAAAAGGGTGTAGGTAGAAGACTATCTCCTTTAGAGAACTCTAAGAGCCAGTCTTGAAAAAGAGAACTTAAAAATACTTTTGAGGTTATAAGAAGTACTTCTGAGACCATCAGCCAGATATAATTTCCAGATCATCCCAAGAGTTCTTTGTGAAGCCAACTACACATAACTCAATTGGTACAATTACACATGTCTCTGAGACTGTGAAGATACTGACATCTCCTGTAGCAATAATGTGTGAATGAACTTTAAAAATGTTAGTTGATTATTAAGTGCAAGAAATTCCTCCTAGAAAGCTTTTTAGCCTATTAGATCTTTATTATTTGTTATCTAGGTGTTGCTTTGATGATGTTTGGTAGATGTGTTAATATATATAACTGGGGTGATTTAAGTAATGATTTCCTTGATAATCTGAATGCTCTTCACCCATTCAGTTGAAAGGCTTAAAGACAAAAACTGAAGTTTCCTAGGGAACAAAGTTTGCCTCAAGTTGACAGCATCAACTTTGCTGTAAAAGTTTTGGGCCCAGGACTGAAGCATGAGCGCCTCTTGAGTTTCTAGCTTGTCAGGCTCTTCGGGTTTTACACATCAGCTTCTGCAATGGTGTGAGCCAGTTACAAATATATATATATATATATATATATATATATATATATAATATTCATGATAAATATGGATATGTTTAAGTGCAAGAACATTAACTGGATGTGGTGGATCTCTAACCATTTAGAAGTTGTTAGACAAGTCTCAAAATTAGCCTCCAAAATGACTTAGGTGATCATCTAAAGTTTTACCAGCCCAAACTATGTATTTGGAATTTCCAACCAGTCGTAGTATTTTTCCCTTAAATTTTATTTAAAAATGTCACCACAAAACTGAACTTGGTGGAATACGTCTGTAATCCCAGCACTCTGGGAGACTGAGAAGGGACGACTGGAAGTTTGAGCACAACCTGGGCAACTTAGCGACTTATTGATGGCAAGAAAGAAAGGGAAAGAAAAAGAAAGAAAGGAAGGAAGGAAGGAAGGAAGGAAGGAAGGAAGGAAGGAAGGAGGAAAGAAAGAAAGAAAAGAAAAAGAAAGACCCAGAGGTGAAACTCATTGTGAAAGGCGTTGAGTTAATCCCTAACTCTCCGCCCCGCAGTCACCATGGAAGCTATTATGGCTGAAAGCTAAAATGTCCTCCCAAGGTCTCCTGTGTTGTAAGATGAGCCCTAGCTGGAAGAGGTGGTCCCAGAGGGTAGGACCTGGAGAGGTATATTCTTCCTCTCGGCTCCTCAGTTCCTTTCTGCGAAGTCCTGGATGCTGTGGTTTGGTAGCAGCTCTCCTCTGCCATACCCTTCCTCCCATACTGAATTCCACCAGAACAGGAGCCGACTAAACTCCTCATTTTGCTTGTAGATGTTGGGTATTTTGTCCAACTGAGTAATGCTAAAAAATTGGTACTGGAAAAGTGGGGTCATTAGTGTGGATACACCTCACCATATAGTTCAAAAGTCTTTGGGACAAGTTTGTTGAAGGACTTTGAAAAGGCTGAGAATGCAGACTAGAGAAGCCCTAAAGTACTAGCCGAGCTTGATCAGTGATTCTGATGGGAGCTCATGAAGTTTCAGATGGGAAAGAGGATTGTGTAGGAAACTTCATTGGAAGCCATGTTTTATTCTGGTGAAGAATTTATGTACATTTTGTCCAAACCCTAAGAGTTTATCTGAAGCTGAATTTAAAGATGGAATAATTGATCTGACAGAGGAAATTTTAAGGCAGCCCAGTGTTTAGGCCTGTGGTTTAGATACCGCTGGCTGTTTTTAACCAGATCTACAGTAAGAATTGTAAATAACAGGCAGAAGGGAATGATTTGAAGAATTTTGCTGGTGACTAAAGAGGAAACACCTGTAAGCTTGGCCATCCTTTGGTCTGATTCCTTATTATTTTTCATTACTTCCTTTTGGAATGGGAATGGCTACTTTATACAATGCATGTTGGAAGTACTTAACTGTTCTTTTAATGTTTTTATTTTCACAGAAATAAAGTTTATCTTCAGTCTCAAAGCAAACTTTGGACTTGTAGTTTTCAGCAATGCTGGAACTGTTAAGACGTTGGTAACTATTAGAGATAGACTAAGGGCATTTTGCATAATGAAATGGCAGCTGGGGTAGAATGTTATGGTTTAGATGTAAAATGTCCCTTAAAAGTCTCATGTGTTCAGACTTTGGGTTGAAGGGCTGGGTGGAAGTGGTAGTCACTGGAGTTGGGACCTGGAAAATGTATTCTTGTTTCTGACTCCTCCCTCCTCTCTCTGCTTTCTGGCTGCCAAGTGTTCTGTGGCTCCGTTCTGTCATCTCTTCCACTATGCCATTTCTGCCTTTGAGCCAACTGGCCATGGACTGAATCCCTCAGCACTATGAGTCAAATCAAATCTCTTCTCTTTTAAGTTATGGATGCCAGTTATTTCTTCCAGCAATGGGAAACTGGTTGATACAGAAACTAAGGGTCAGAAGGACACTGTGGCTATCAGTAGGAACTTAAATGGAGATAAAAATATCTACAATAACTATAGCATCAAGGGTTAAAAAACAAAATGACAATAAGTCGCATAGTATTCAAGTGAAATCATAGAATAAATCATATTACAATACTCTCATTTCTTTCACCAATATTTCTGAGCTGGCAGATTAGAAAAATATGTTAGGTTTAGTGCATTCTGACTTTAGAGTCAGCGAGATTTCTTATGATAACTATGGATAATGGGGAAAAATATGTGGCCAGGGATACAGCTCAGTGGCACAGCACCCACCTGGAAAGTGCAAAGTCCTGAGTTTGATGCCTGGTATAAATAAAAAGATAAGGTGGAGAAATATGATGTGACTTGTGTATTGAGTTACTAAAACCACTGACAAGCATATCAATGCATGCACTGTTATTGGGGTAAAAGGAAATGGATCTAAATTTATTATGAAAACACATAATATCACATACTGACTGACTAGATGTCAATCAAAGTGGAGAAAGGAATGTTTTGTATGAATTCTGGTTTTGACATCTAGGTATATGTGTGCTCTACTTTACTAAAACTGGGCAAAAATTGCAGAAACGTGCTGAAGAACAGAAGTTGGGCAGGACAATTTTAGTTTTGGATATTTTAAGGTTTAGCCCGTATGGGACATACAGATGGACACATTCAATAAGTAGCTAAAACTGTCTTCTGTGGTACAAAAAACGCCAGAGTGCTCCAAATTAGGAGTAATAGTCACATTTAGGGTCTGGAATTTTAGTTGTAAAGGGAAAGAGAAATACAGGTATCTCTGGGGAGTAACTTGTTGAGAAATGGAGTTTAAATGGGAAAGAATAAGCATATTTGTGTGGAAAGGAAAAGATGCTGGTAGGTAGCAATACAGAATCTCATAGGGCACAGTAAAGGAGAAAGGGTGATATAAAATGAAAACAAACCTGTATATAAGAAGGTACGATGAAAAGAAAAGCTGAGGAAATGATATTCAGAGCACTTGCTTAGTATAAAGCAGGAGTTTTTCCTCGAGGATAAGATAAGCACAGGCAAGTATAGAGGCTGGGGAATAAGGAGTTAAAAGACCAGGCCTCTGTTTCATTTCTACCCTGAACACCAAGATGGTGCTGCAGAGGAAAAGAAGACAGTTGATCCCGTTTTTTCTCCTTGCAAACAAGTAAGTAGATGAATTATGTTTACTAGGAGGAGAGTCCTCATCTGTAGAGTGTTGTCTGTAGGCTGTTCCCGATGTAGAATTTTGATGAATACAGCTAGAACTTACAGATTCATAAGGCACGAGGAGAGTCACATATGTTCCACAACTCTCCATGAGTATAAAGTAGAAATGCTTCACGATTAAACAGGCCCAACTGTGTGAAATAACCTCCACACCTTCATCCATTCTTCCGCCTAGATGGCTCTCTCCAGGTGGGAAGGAAAAACATAAGGAGTCACACGGGATATTCCAGGCTTCTCACGGTTGTCTCAGCCTCTCGATTGCTTATATTCTGTACATGACCAGTGAAATCTGGTACTGGGTAGGTTGCTGAGATGTGCAGCTCTGATTCGGTAGTTTGATACTAGGTGTTATGCTCTGATATTAATTTGGTGAATTGGGACTCAATAGGCCTGTATTTCCTCCAGAGATTGTGAGGATGGTGCTTTCAGCTAAAGGGGGGTTAGAGATGGAACTTGAATAGAATATTAAATAAAGTCTTTGTCTAGCCTATGTAGGGCCATGGGAGCAGGATCTGACCAGAGAAATGTGAAATAATGGCAAAGAGGCTCTCAGATCTAGCTAAGGTGAGGTCAGTGATGGGGAAAGGGAAAAGCTGAGTTTCCCTAAGAGGAGCAGTGACGGTGGGGTGAGAGGGACATGGCTTCTCCGCTCTACTCTGCACTAGAATGTTGCAATTTTTTGAGCTATAAGTCTCTAGAAAACATTCACGGGAGACTGAGCAAAGTCTGAGCGGGTGTTCGAGGCTTGACTCAATATCATGTCACACCTTGGACAGTGGAAAGGCTGGTGACATTTAGCTGAGAAAAAACTAAAAAGTTTTTAGATAACTGAACTAGAACCAATGATCAGAAGTTATGGGGAACTATTTTATGCAACTGTAATGAGGCAATTTAAAAAGCTACCCAAACATAGAAAGTATAGCTTTGAACTAGGAATTCTACTACTTCTAGAGATTTTAGTGAGGCAGCGCTGAGGTGAGGCCCAAGAATATTTATATGTAAAATGTACAAAAATTAAGACCAAGCTAACCTCTCCCAAACAAAACAATGAAGCAAAACAAAACAAAACAGATCTTCCCAGGATAATCTCTGATGTAGCTGTATTAGGAACTACTGAGCTGGTTGATATAAAGAATGAACCTTCAGTGGTTGAATTAGATGATGCCTCAAATCCTTTCCAAGTTGAAATTGTGTATATCTTCGCTTGACTGTGTACAGAAGACCAGTGGCAGCTGTTAACATTCAATGAATACTGCCCTATCCTTTCTTGTGGCTTTATGGAACAGCTGGCCTCTGGATAATTAGTTTATTTTCTATGGCCATCCAACACTTTGCATGCCCACTGGCTATGAAAGATGACTTGCTTATGGTACCATAATCAGCCGGCAGGAAGCCTGACCCCAGTGAGCTGTTGGTGAGATTCAACAGCACTGAGATGCCTCTGAAGTATTTGAGGCAGAAATATTAGCAGGAGTGCACTTTGAATCTGAGTTCTTGCTCTTGTATATAATAAAGTTACCTGGGAAACTGGCACAGGGTTGAGCAAATCATCAGTCCTGCTCTACCTTTTTTCATTGCCTTTACTGATCATTATGCAAATGTGCACAAATCTGGGTATAGAATCCAACAGTGACTGAGAAGATTCTCCCTATGCAATCCATAGAAAAGGACAGCTATTAATGTCACTCTTCTCTACGAAGTACATTTTCAATGAAACCAGGGGAAATAATCAGTACAGAAGCAAGGTCAAGGGCTTTGTCACATAACGTTCTACTGGACTTCAATTATTTTTGTAAGTAAAAGAATTAGTGGTCCTCTCTCTTCTGATGGCTGATAGGCCAAATTTGGATTTACTATTTTTTTCCTCTCAATTTTTCCACCCTTATGAAAGGATGCTCCTTTCTCTCTAAGCCACATCATAGAGCTTGATTCTTTATGTATCTTTTTTTTTTTTTTTTGGTACTGGGAATCAAATTCAGGACCTTGTGCTTGCCAGGCAGGTGCTGTGCTGCTGAGCTATATCCCCGGCCCTTAGGTACCTTCTTGGCCAGTATTTCTCAAACATACTTTGTTATGTTTTAAATATGAAGAATCCCCAAAGACTCATGTATTGAGGGCTTAATCCTCAGTGCAGTGATATTCAGAGGTGGGGGCTAGTGAAGTGGCTGCGTCATACCTATTAGTTCATTGATGACTCCATAGCTGAATGTGTTAGTAGGAGGTAGTGCTGGGCTGGAGGAAGTAGGTCACTGGGTATATGATTTGGAAGGGTGTATCTTGCCCCCTAGCGTTCTTGGATGCCATGAGATGAGAAAAATTCCTCAACCATGCCCTAACCCTGTCCCGACCCGCGGGTAGTCAATGAAGGCTCTAGAAGGGGAGTGGGATTAAAAAGAGACAAGAGGGACACGAGAAATGGAGACAAGACAGGAGTCTGATCAAGTCTCGTTTATTAGGCAGAAGTCTCGGGTTTATATACAGTGCGGGAGTGGGAATTTACGTCAGCGGGTAACTAGGCAACGGAGGGAGGTCCAGATATCATGCAAGGGAGGTCCAGGCATCAGGCGATAGCATGTGGTTACATCATATGATTTACGGGAAACAGAAACTTAGCTCAGAGAAAGTAGAAACTTAACTCAGGATAGAAACTGAAACTAAACTCAAGGCTCTTAAGATGGCTGATACATTTCAAGATGGATGCCGACTGCAGGTCTCTCGTCAGTCTCCCACATAACAGCATGATCATTTCTGACTCTCCACAGGCCCAGAAACATCGGAACCAAGTGACCACGGACTGAAACTCCAGAAAACATAAGCCTAAATAAGTCTGTCCTCCCTGACGTTGGTTTCCCAGGTACTCCATCACAGTGACAGCAAGTGTACTGACACATGCCTGTAAGAGTTGTGAGAGGACTGTTATTAAAAATACAAATTCTCGGGCCTCACACTTAGAAATTTTTTTCCATTCAATTGGTGCTTTTTTCTTTATTGATCTTACTCCTGCCTTCCTTCCAGTTCCAATCCCTTCCATTACTCACCAGGAAAGAAGGTTCTGAAAAGGACTGCTGGGATTCTGACCCCCCTGGACAGGGCACAGAAACCAAAACAATCACTTGATGTAACAGACTGACAGTCAGGAGGTCTAAACCACAGGGGGAAAGGGTGGGAAAGAAAGAGGAAGACAGGAGAAAAGAGAGATACAAAAGTCCAAGTCCACCATTACCCTTCCTGCTAAGAGGGGCTGGATAGAAAGCCTTACTCTTTCAGAAGTACAGGTCCTGAAGAGCAGAGGTGACGTTTGAGCCTGGAAGAGGTGGAGATCAGTGTAGGGGTGCCACCTCTCTCTTTGTAGAGTGAAACCTCCCACTTCAGGGATAGTTGCCTCACAGACACACTCATCACTGTAGGCAGTGTATGGAAAGAAGTCTTCTTTATGATGTTCCTGTTACAGCTGACTCATTGTGGCACTGGTGGGTAACGTTGACAGAGGCAAACAAGGCGTCCTCAGCTTAGAGATGAATTCGCTTCTGGATCAAGCAGTAGAACTGACCAACTGTGAGATCAGAAGGCACCAGGTATTTCTTTTTGTCCAGGTCCACTATCTGAGCTTTGGGAACATTTTCTACTATCACTGGAATCTGGTCCACGTTTTTTTTCGGATCCTCTCACCCTCAGAGTGGTGCTTCTCAAATGAATGCCCCTCTTTGTACACAAACTTCTTCCTCCCAGGAGCCAGGCTAGACTGAGCTAGGCTGAGGGAATGCGGGGAGGGGCCCCCGGGACAGGAGGCAGCGGTGATGGCGGACTCGTGCGGGAGGACACTGAGAAATTTTGACGCAGTGACTTCATGGTAAGTTTCATGCTGCTATTTTAAACAAGTTCAGAGGTTTCTCTGGGTTAGCAGTCACCAAAGGTAATCACCAGTAAAGCTGGTCGCAAATAAATGTTTTAGGTCTAAACATACACATTGATTGAGACCTCAGAAAGATGGTGTTGAGAAATCTATAGTTTTAATTTTCCCAATGGATACTGATGTGTAATCCTTACAAAACTTGAATACCTCAGGATTTTACTTAATATAGGGGAAACTCTCTGATTTGGGTCCTGCATATATGGGAGAACAGTGAGATCTTCAGAAAGAACCATGAATCCTTCTGTAGTGATCCCAGAGTTAAAAATTCACTCTGACTGAAACTATAACTTATCTCTACAGAAAGGATTTTAAACTTCAACACTATTAATATTTGGGGCTAACCAACTCGTTGTTGGAGTGGGAGGAGGAGTGTTGTTTTCTGTATGGTAGGGGGTTCAGCAGCACCTGTATTAATTACGAATTAATCATACTTTACAAAAATCTTTCTACTTAGAAATTTTTTTCAAAATAAGCTGCAGGAAGCACTTGGTCTTTTTTTGTCGGGGAGAGCTCAGCAGATTGCCGAGGACAGACTCCCAGGCTTGATCTTGGTGAGATATAAATGCTCTTGAAATGTAGAAAGAAGGCAAATACTATTTGTTGAATATAAAATATCTGTCAAATGTCTCATGGGTCTAACCCAGATGTGTCAATTTTGACCAAGTCATCATAATTTTATAGAAAGAAAAAGATCTGATAATAGCTCAACTATTTTCAATGATGAAAGGAAAAAGACAAAAAAGAAAAAGAAAGAAAGAAAAAGAAGGGGAGAAAGAAAGATCAGAATCTTAAAAACAAAAAGAAAAAACACCTTGAATATTTGGGCGGATCCTATGGGAATGGCCTTCAGATGAAATTAAGAAATATATCTTTTACCAAACAAAGATTAAGTTCTTAGAGGTCTAGCTTTGTGTTCAGCAACTTCTAAATGTGAAATATATATATAAATATTGATAGAACAGAAGGGGCCTGTAGTTTGCTTATTAATTGCTTATTTATTTTATCATTTGATTGTTTGAGGGTTTTGCCACAAATTATAAACTCTACATTAAGAAATGACATTTATATAAATTTAAATGGTACAATATGCTTTTGCTAAAGTTATCTGTGAAGTTTGAGCCCATAATTTTTAAACCTTCTCTCACTTGTGACACCTATGACAAGTTGGAGAGACTTCCCAAACCACTCTTAGCACTGGTGATTCATTAGAAGGATGCAGAACTCATGGAATGATCTTAAAGTCATGATTGTGGCCTATTCTAGGGAAGGGGCACAAAAGTCCCAAAAGAGACTCATAGGGAAGAGGCTAGGAGGGTTCCAGCTGTGAAGTCTCCCAGGTCCTCAGGGTGTGTTGTTGTTTTAGAGTTGATTTGTGACTACACACACACAGTATCGACAGCCAGGGAAGGTCACACATGCCTCAAAATACAAAGCGGTTATTGGGGCCCTGCTACCTTGGCATGATTGGGTGGCTTGTGGCCCATGTGTTTGACCTCATGCTGGATCGACAGATACTAGGTGACCCAAATCCCACACCTGAACACATGGTTGACCTTTCTGGTATGACTAATCCACCCAGGAAGACTAGGCCCTGGGCCTAATCAAAGACATTCATATCAAAGATGATATAAATTATATCTCAGAAGTCAAAGCCAGAGGCCAGACTTCTCTCTGGGCCAGAACAAGTTCCTAATGCATATTTGTGCACTGAAAATGCATGCAGCGAGCCTGCTGTGTGACATGTCTATGTCTGTGTCTGTATTGAATATACCTGTATCTATATCATACATCAGTATTTCACTATATAGCTAACCTTTGTGGCTCCATTATACTGAGATGCTTTATTTTTATTACTGTTTTAAATCTACTTTTTTTTTTTTTTGTCTTTGAGACAGGGTCTCACTATGCAGTTCAGGCTGGCCTTGAGCTCACTTTGTTGCCTAGGCTGATCTCAAACTCTCAAAGATCTCCCTGTCTCAGCCTCCTGAGTGCAGGGATTACAGGCGCATGCCACCATACCTGGCTGTTTTAAAACTTATATGAATTTATAAGCAATAATAGTAGAGGCCCAAACAATAACTTTTTGATCTTATATGTTATATTATTACTAATTTCTAAAAATGTAAACTTAAATTTAAGCTAAAGCCCTTTTCTTTCCCCAGTGGCATGTGAACTGGATCCTGTTTTAAAGAGTGTTAGAATTTGCCTAAAATTGTTTAAAATAGAATTTAATAGACCAAAATCTTCCATTAATCATGGCCAATATTTCTCTCCTCCCACCCCTCACATAAGTTATGATCATCACAGTTCTTAAAGTTAATTTAAATATTAAAATTATTGTAAGTAACTTCAATAGAAATCACACAGCTAGTAACTAATAAGCCCCATTACTCCAAAGCCAAATAATGTCACAGAAAGCAATACACACTGGACCCTGGAATTGGCTTAGAACACATGAATAGTGCATGGAAAATATCGCCAAAAGTCTGTTGGGACTCAATAGATACTTTAAAAGCCTTCTGGTAGTCTGGCATAATAAAATACATTGAGAACAATTTTGTTTTTCTGCCTAAAATGAAAGTCCATGTGGCAAAGCAGAAAACTTGTTTCATCTTAATGCCCAGGCCTACACCATTTTGTTCATGATTTCACTGATCATTAAATAGCCTGCTTTTGTCTCCTAATAGATTGAATAAAATTTTGGTCACAGTGGTCTCATTTACAGAAAAATGCAGTCTTCTTGACTACTTAACTTCCAGAGACGTATCACTGTACCTCCTGCGACTCCTGGGCACAGGGGATTATTCCAGTTCACATGTTGTTTTATATATTCTAGTAAAGGGTGAAAGATTTATATGATCTGAAGACAAACCAGAGTATGTTTTATATATTCTAGTAAATTCAGTACTATATCATGTTTCTTCTAAGTCTAAAAGTTTACTACGACTCAGGGACTCACTTTTGACTCTATTTTTTAAAACTTGGTCTTATTGTTTAAGTAATGATAAAATGTGTCTATTACCTGTCAGACCAAAATCTATGCCTTTGTCTAACACAATTATTCTCCTTTCCTGTCCCCTACCTAAATTATTATTATTATTATTATTATTATTATTATTATTAGGGATCGAACTCAGGACCCTGAGCTTGCTAGGCAGGCACTTATTCCACTGAGCTATATCCCCAGCCCCTAAATTATTATTATTTCTCTTTGTGCAGCTTTTAGTTGTAATTATTTAAATAATTTTCTTCTATAGTTTTAGTTGGCATTGAATTTCTTGGGTAACTTTAATACACTCACAGGGAAAGTTTATTAACTTCTGGATTGAGTTGTAAAAATACACTTCCATATCAGAGTAGTCTGTAAGTATTAAAGTCATAAACAATGGTGTAGAAAACTTTCCTGGTGACCTATGAGCTGGATCTATTTGGACCATGTTATTCTGCAAACATCATTTCTCATGTTTTTTACAAATAGTTTTCCCAGATAAGTAGGACTCACTAAACAGCGCTTCTGGAAAAAAAGAGTATGTTAGGTAACAAAAATTAGGATAGTAATGATAATACCTGCTGCTGTGCAATTATTTTTCATATTTCAGGATGTTTGCAAGTGCGTTGAATCAACAGAAAAGCACACTGAGGAGTTCTGTGTCAGACTTTTTAGATGGTTTACTTTGATGCTTTGTTCAGTGTCTTGCAGTTCTTTCAACATGGGAACATTTCAAAGAAAAAAAATGTTTTTGTTTCTTGAAGAAATAATTATTGGACTTTCGCTTCCAGAAAATTTGTGCTTTGTAATTCAAATCACAGAGTTTTCCTGAGGTTTCATAAGGAAAAAGGACAGAAACAAAGACACAGGTAGCGAACATTATCGGTGATTAAATGGAAATGTCATCAGGGCCAAATCCTTCACTCAGTAATGGTTTTAAAATTCTGGTTTTAGGAACAAATTCACTGGAATTATGCTACATTTATTAAAATTACAAGATCGCAAGAGACATGATCCAGGAAATTGTAAACCAGTGGCTCCGGGTGATTTCATATGCACGGTAGCTCCGTAACCATTGTGTTAGTGACACAGATGACCTGGACTCTCTCTTTGGGAAGCAGATATCCACCAGTAGTGAAGATCTTAAAGTAGGAGGTAGTCAGCACAAGGGGTTGGGAGTGAATAACTGATGTAAGTTTATCTCTGTTGAAACTGACTGTATCCAAAAAGAGCCGTATACTTTCTACACGGCAGAGAGGCGTTGACCAGAAGACATTGCAGGTCTATGTTGTATTAAGACACGTTCAGGGTCTGTCTAATTTAGAGAATGAGGCAGCAGCTCCTGTATTTTGGGGCTGATGACTCACTGGAGGACTTGAGAAATTCTCCTGTGGGACACTGCCAAGTGGTGAGATATTGTTTGGTTCCAGAAACTATAAAAAATTATTGAAAAATTGGGTAAAGTGATATGCTTATTGCAGATCATATACGTTTAGGTGCTCAAATCCTTCTTCTAACTTAAAAGATTAAATTTTCTGGTCAGTGTGAGGCTGTACAGAGGGTTACATTTCTCTAGATTTTTAAGTGGGAACTCATACTATGATGTATGACCACTTCTCTTTGTCATCAGGTGACCTAGCTTCATCATTCCCTGGGCACATCTAACTAAGGTTGGTGTATGTTATATATACTGGTTCTTATAGCTCTAAATTTTTACCTGGTTACCTTGGAGGAGCCTATCTTTGGCTACATAAGCTCACCTTGTAATAGGAAGAGAGGTAAGAGATCAGTGCATACCTGCATATAATTTTAACTGAAGTGGGAAAAATGGAATAATGACCAGTTATACAACATGCTGGGGATTATGAGAAGAGAACAGTGGTCACCATAAGCTTGTAGAGCAGGGGTCATCCCTTGATCAGGGACTGGTACTGGGAAGGATTTCATGAGGAAGTAATTTTTGGAAAAATGAGGATGCTATGCAAGCAAAGTGGTAGTGATAGGCTGCTGACTTTCCAGCAAGAAAGGTGGCACAAGAGGACATTATACTACGGAACAATCAAGGATATGTCGCTATTGGTTTTATAACTGTTTGGTTGAGGCCTGGATTTTGACGGGTCAGAGTGGTAAGAAATGCTGATGTAGGGGGGCACAGTGAGGGTTGTGGAGAGTTGTATTCCGCACCATAAGGAGTTTGGATTTTGTCATGAAGGCACTGGATGTTTGTTGAAAGATTTGCAGCTTAGAAAGAGTTACATAGCAATGTAAAGGATATATTTTAGTCTGGGGATTTGGGCTGTTAGGGGTACTGCTGGATGGCTACTGAAATAATCTAGAAGAGAAATGATGAAGAGGGAAGCAAAGCATTGACAGTGTGAATAAGGATGTGAAAACATGTCTAGCTGTTAGCAAGGGGAAAGAGACAAGACGTGATGATGGATTGAATGCAGCGTGATGGAAAAGAAGAAAGTGGGTGAGGACTTTGTGGATGGAGGTGTGTTATGGTTGATACATTGTGTCAACTTGGGGAGTCTGGAGGTTTGGCTGAGTGATTCAGCAGGAAGCCAGGGTGCTTACTTTGTATACATCCTGAGCCTGTGGAAGAGGAGGGCATGGAGACTATGAGTGCTACAAGCCCCCTGGGTGGGGGTAGGCTGTTTACAAGGTAAGGGAGGGAAAGAGGCTGCTTGTAGCCATTCCTTTTGCTCTGGTTGTTTTTGCTGTGCTCTGCTGCCATGAACAGTTTGCCATCTGCCATGTGCCACTCTGCCTCAGAACCAGCCAAGTATGGACTGAAACCTCCACGAACTGTAAGCTAAATAAACCTTTCCTTCCTTCATTTTGCACATTGGGTATTTTGTCTCAGCAATGAGGAAAAAGTAACCAAGCCAAGGTGTCATTTATAAAATGGGACATTACAGTGGGAGTACCAGTTATGGGATAAGGTTTTAAGTTGAACTGGAGGCCTTTTGAATTTCAAATTCTTAAGACATTCAAATGAAGCAGAACACCCATGGAGGTCTCCCAGAAGCAGAATAACAATATAACTAGAAAGGTGATGGTTATTATGCCAAGAAGCCTAAATGTGGTAATAGTGGAAAGTTTCATTAAGGGGTTAAATTTTCTTCTATGTTAGTTTTTATTCTGAAGAATAACTAAATTTTATAGCGTCACAAGACAAACAGGACAGTTGCTTCTGCTTCAGAAGTGTGTCACTCACTGAATACACTGCTGTGTTTTTCCTGTGTCTAGTGGACATAAAATGTTCTCTTTTCTGAGAAGTCCTGGTGTTTACTTTGGGATGAGCATGTTTGGTAGGCAAGGCATGTTCAGTGAAAGACAACAGGAAGAGCAATGAATAGCAATGCAACTGTTAAGGAAGAAGAAGGGAGGTAAGAGAAGCAGCCAGGGGAGCATATTGAAAATAAGCAGGCAAACCAACCAACCAGCCACTCAACCAGCCAACTGAAAGACTTCCAAACGCTTGCTCCAAGCAATATCTGAAGAGATGGAAGAAGTAGGCCAGCATATTATAGTGGAGTCTAAGGGGAGTAGAAAATATCCATAGCCAATAGTGTAATAGTTTACTTACTTAGCATATGAGTAGCGGGTCAGGGCAGCCTAAGACAAAATCAGATAAAAAAAAAAATAGTACATACCCAGTTAAGAGTGAATGCAAGGTTCCGGGAAGATGGTGACCAGGTGAGCAGCAGAGGGAAATCCTCCCAGAGACAGATCTCTCGCGCGTGGGTGCCGGGTCTGCAGCTGCAAAATTGCAACTGAACGTGTTGCTCTGTGCTGCCTGAGCATTAATGGGTCAGCTCGATTTGCCGTGGCGAGGAGTGGGCGGGCCCTGAGAGCTGGGCGCCCGAGGCGCTCGGCACAGCATGGGGGTGGTGGCTCGGCTGAGTCCACGTACCCCCGAGGGTGCTCGCAGTGGGACGGACCCTTCCATCTCCCGACCCTGTGTGGCCGAATTGGCTTTTTGGCAGCTGTGGAGCGGGGCAGACTCAGAGACCGTGCTCCTCGGGCAGAATGCACTAATCCGGGCTGCGGACCGGGGTCCCACTCAGATCCCCACCCCCGCAGCCGGCGCCATCCTCGGCCGGAGAGTGGGCACTGCGGTGGCTGCGGTTGGCGGCTCCTGCGAGAATGCCAAGGAGGTGGAGAAGCGCTGGGGAGTGGTGCATTCTGGGCGAGGCATGAATTATTAGCACTGTGGGGATCTCCTGCCAGCATGGATTCCGCAATGGGTGAGCCAAGTGTGCACCGCAGCCGAATTTCTGAGTCGGGAAGAAGCTCGACCCAGGGAGATACACCTGAGCAGCATTCCTGCCTGCATGATCCCAGGGATTGGTGAGTTGATTGGGCACCCTGACCGGATTTTTGAGTCGGGGAGAAGCTCCGCCCAGTGAGGGACATCCGAGCAGCACTACTGCCTGCATGGACCCTGGGATGGGAGAGCTGGCTGGGCGCCCCGAACGGATTTTTGAGTGGGGGAGGAGCTCCACCCAAGGGAGGAACACCTGAGCAGCCCCCTGCCTGCACGGTCCCTGGGGAGGCGAGCTGTTTATGCACCCCAGCCGGGTCTCTGGGTAGGGAGTAGCTCGGTCCACAAAGCAGCATATGAGCAGCCTATTGAGCGGATCTCTCAGCAGAAAGCTTAAGGGACATTCTCTTGAAGAGAAGGAGTCATGGGAGCAGCGTTTGCAACAGACCTTTGCCTGGTGAACTGCCTGGGTAATTTATTGTTCAATATCATGAATCTGATACCCAAAAATGGGAAGACAGAAGAACAAAACACAGTCTCAGAACTCAACCCCACCCAGAACAAGTCCTGGAAACAATGAAATAGGAGAACTAGAAAGCCACATACCTGTAATTTCTGAAATGATCTCATCTGAAGTAAAGAAATAACTCCATCAGGCCATAGAAGAGATTAAAGCAGAAACAATCTCTCATGCAAAAAATGAAGTGAAAATAATAGTGGAAGAAATGTTCCACACATATAGAAAAGAGACAGATAAAAGAATAGAGGAACATAGGAAACAAATGGAAACGTTACATGAGCAATTTAGGAATGAATTACAACGAATGAAACAGACTCAAACAGATTGCCAGGAAATGAAAACGTCCATTGAAAGCTTGCAAAACTGCTTCAATGAACCCAATGATAGAATTTCGACCTTGAAGACACCATGGCAGCTAGTGAGCATGAAAGGAAGGATCTCATAAACTCATTAAGGATCCAGGAAAAATCAATGCAACAGTTGCAAGTAGAGGCAAACAGAAATAGTATCTCAGTAACAGGAGTCAGTGAAACAGCAGAAGGCAACACAAATGATATAAAAAGAATATTTGCAGAAATAATAGCAGAAAATTTCCCAAGCATGGTAAAAGATACTGAAGCACAGTTAACTGAGGCATATAGAACCCCAACAAGCCATAACCCAAAGAAAACCACACACAGACATGTAATAGTCAAGATCACAGACATCCAGCACAAG
>PVLD010008998.1:0-79962 GCA_004027595.1 Dinomys branickii
TTTTTTCTCTGTCTAGAATATCTTTTAGTGCTTTTTTCAATGCTGGTTTGGCACTCATGAATTTCTTCAGTTGTTCTTTGTCGTGAAAATATTTTATTTCTCCATTGAATTTGAGGGATAATTTTGCAGGATACATCAGTCTGGGTTGGAAGTTGTTTTGTCTTAGAATCTGTAGTATGTCGCTCCAAGCTCTTCTTGGTTTCATGGTTTCCGTTGAGAAATCTGCTGTGATTCTGATGGGTTTTCCTTTATAGGTGGTCTGTTTCATTTCTCTGGCAGCTTTTAATATTGTGTTCTTTTGCTGGATATCTGGGATCTTGATTATTATATGCCTGTGTGTGTTTTTCTTTGGATTATGGATCATTGGGGTTCTATATATGTGTCTTTCACATTTCCTCTATTCCTTTGAATTGAAATTTCATGTATTACACTTACTGTGTATTATTTCCCCATTTCCTGTTATCTCAATGTAATGTACTTCTGATTATTTTATTAACTTTGAAGTTTCTCTTCTTCATGGAAACATCACAAGTTTTCCTGGTTTGCATTGCTTTGGTTTCCATAAATATTATTTCACTCTTTTGGTGAGTTTTATCTCTTTTCTTGCATGTAATTAAAGACTATGTCTGATCAATCCCAAATGGCTTATTATTTATTTACATACTGTCTTATTACTATTTCTTATTTTTTATGTGAGAAATTTTCATTATAAAGGAATTAAAGAATTTCCTATGTTTTATTTTGGATTCTACAATAGATTGATTTCATCTTTGCTTTTACTCTGACTTCCTAAATTTTCCCTTACTAATTGTTTCTACAATATTTCCCCTCAGCACCCTTTTCATAAATTATTAAAATGAAAGGCAAGTAGGTAACAAGCTTTTTTGTATTTGCAAAGCACAAATGGGTCATTACAGACTTTATATATGATCTGCATGTTTCTCCATTAACTTACACGTTTCACAAGTTGAAAGCACAATGCCCAGTACAGTCACTATGTGTAGATTTTCTTCATTTTCTTGTCTTTGTTTCCATTATGATAAAACTGTTTCTCTGTCCTTTTTAGAACATACACACTTCTGCTATTTTAATTTTTTCAGTGATACAGCTCATGATCTATGAAAATTAACAGAGCCTATGTTTACAAGAAATTTTGGTGCTCTTACTAATATATAGCCATGTTATTTCTAGGACAGCCAAAAACATTTCTATATTTATTATCTGCCTATTCAGTATAATTCTAAAATTTGCGTTTTCTATGTGGATGTAAAAAGATGGAGATGAAAATAATGTTGGAGATAAAGACTTGCCAAGTCAATGTGTAGATCATGCCACTTTTGCACTTTATTTTTTATTCATCCCATGTGTTATGTTATTCTAAATGTTTGTAAACAGTGAGAAAGACAATAGCATCAACCCAAATTGTAGTAGATTTTCTCAAGCTGAAAAACAAAACCTGAGGGTACCAAAGATAACTCCTTGAATAATGTTGCTGATGAGAAACTGGACAGTTTAGAGTTCATCATTATATTGTAGGCACAGAAAACAAGTGAAAAATTCCCAGTTCAGGCATGAGTTCAACTCAAAAGCAGAGAGAATATTGATGTAGCTGAGACAAAAGGAATGAGATTAAAATTTGTATAAGAAAATTTTGATATGACTTTCCTGGAACCATGTTACATAAACACACGTGGTAGGATGTTGCATTATAGATAAGACCCTCAGACCCTTGGATGGTATTATAGGATTGCATTAGGAGAACAGAAAAATGGAAACAGTGGCTTTAAGTACCCGTTAGTTCTGTCACTTTCCTAGATGCTATCAGTAGGTCCCCCCATGTTCCTGAATTTATGACTCAGAAATCTAAATTTTTAGTCGTTTTTCACTTGAATAACTAATACACATCTTAAACCTAATACATCCCAAATTGATTGTCCCTATATTTACTTATATCTTTCAAAACTGTTCTATTTCTTGAAATCTTCCCCATTTCACTTGGAGTAGGTCTAAAAAATTGGTCTCTTTATTCCTCATCCTCTGTATTGTAGTCAAAGAAGCCATTATCTGTCCATCTCATCAGAACTACTTAAATTAACTTGTAAATTAGTCTCCCTCTTTCCATCCTAGCAGTTATAATGATCCTTTAGATACAGATAAGGCCATGAGCTGCATGAAACATTTTCTTTTTTAGCCAAATACAATCTAAAGGACACATGATAGTCCACCCCCTAAAGGACACACAGTAGTCCACCCCGTCCTGCTGACCAGGCTCCTTCTGCTCCTCTGACTGTACCACCCACCACCCTCACACCAAGTGACTCCCCCCAGCCAGTTCATCCTCTTGCTACTTGACAAGCACCTGCCTTCTTTACACCTTCACACTGTGTTGGAAGCTTGAGAGATCTGTTAGGGGTCCACATGGCTCTTTTCCTTATTCCTGCATGTCTTTGATAAAAGTTGCCTCTGTGATGTCTTCCCTATCCAGTTTTAATGTAACATCAGCTTCTACTTCATCACCACAACCTAGTTCTTTTCTTTTCAAGATTTTCTATGGCTTTTGCCACTACTCAATACACAGTACTGTGAATTTCTATTTATTATCTCTCACATACAAAATAATTTCCCTTAATCAGGGTCTTATTTTGTTTACTGTGAACTCGTAACATAGAACACCACATGGGACAAAGTGACAAGTCAATTTATGTTTGCATATCAGGCACTGATTGCACAATTATCTCAAAACAATCAACTTGCTTACTATAAAGATAATAGGTTATTGCTGATAGGTTAAGAATACAGTAAAACTATTAAATATATTACAGCATGCTAGAAAATAAATGGTATGGATCTAGACTGTAATGTTAGTGACATAAGTGGAAACCTCAGAGACATTTTTAATATACTGTGGAGATCTAGCTAGCAAGCAGGAACTGTTGCTGGGGTTAAGGGGAGGTGTAATTCCAGACCTTCACTGGAGACTAGGCAATGCAAGTTACTAACATAGGGTAAGCTGCTACTCGGATAAAGGGAGAAGGGAAAGGTCACTCTGCCATTTTTTAAAAGATCCTTATTCTACTAGGTAGGACATTTGAGCACCTGATACTGTATTTCCACAAAAACATATAGAGTATATATTTGGAAGTAATGCTATATAGAATCATAGTGATTTGTTACTTCCTTTCCATGTCATATGACCTAAATATGAATGACTAAAAATGAAACAAATGTTTTTCCATAATTATTTGGACAGGATTCATATGCCCTACTATGGGTAATGAAACATTAAGAGAGGTGATATAAAAAATAGTATCTTGGTTAAGGTTGTCACCTTGTACTTGTGACATCAGAGGAAAATACTTGGAGTAACTGTCAGTTCAAAAGAAATTAAGAGATACATAGAACATGACAGAACTTGCACAGATTGGAAACAAAACTAACTCTTCTAAGTAAAGCTAGAGCTAATGACAGAAACATTGGAGAAATAAATTCCTGGTGGGTGTGGGGTTGATTTTTCAACAGAATTGTTGTAGTACACATGTTCTAAGTAGAGAAACAATAGGGTGATTATGGTAGTGAGTATCAAAGCATGGACTCAGTCACCTGGGCAAAGAGGAATCAAAAGAATAAAATTATGAGACTAATTCTAGAATACTTCAAGTATTTTGACATTTGATTAACTGAAGGAAAAACAAAGAGAACTAGAATGATTAAACACTGTTTATTTAAAGACACTAAGAAGATAAGGAGGGCAGAATTAAATATATTAAATACTGGTGGATGGTAAAATAAATTGTTACTAAAAATTATTTCTTTTATTTGTAGCATAGGACATGGAAGAGACTCACAGAAGATATAAAATAAATGGCTCTGCAGATATCTGGAAACTAACATTACTTTGTCTTTGAAATAAAGAATTGATTGAGTAAAAGTAAAATATCTGCCTTTTTTCAAGTCATGAAATTCAAGTGAAGTGAAATGGCATGTCATATTGCTGAAACTGGAGTATTTCTCTTTTTTTCTTCCTCCTGGTTTATCATAATAAGATATTAATCAATGGTAAGGAACAATTAATAGTTTCAAAAATAAATTATTATATATAGAAAAGAGTGAAGCAAAATCTCAGTAGAGAAAATATAATTATCCTGTAAGATAACACTTTTCCTCTGAGTCTCCATGAATATTTTACTGAGAAGATACTATTTCACCTACTAGTATGGTCTTCAATTTAATCTCACTATGTAAATGTTTTCTATTTTATGTTTTCTATTTTATAAGTTTATTCTTGTCAGAAAACAAAATAATCATTTCACTATGTAAATTAGTTTGAAAAAACTACGCTTAAAAAGAGGTATTCTATATCACTGAAATATATGAATTTAATTTAAAAATTTTCAGTGAATATGAATATGTTAGGATATTTTATTGCCACATTTTGATCATGCAACTTTAATCAAACTATTTTAAAATCAAAATCTTAATTGAATAACGTTTCTTTAATTATAATTATACTTCTGTTTGTCTTTTCTCCAACCTATTTCTTTTTAGTTCCCACTCTCAGATTGCTTGCGTTCTGTACTTCTCATGTCCTTCCTTCCTCCCCATGAGGGGCCCTGGCAGTGGGCCTCAATCTCTCTCAAGGGGTTATGGTGCTGGGTGAAAAGAAAGCGCAAGAGACAAAATGGCGACGCAGCGGGAAATGGGATGACCAGTTGTTCACGGGGAACAAGGCTACATGGCAGTCAGAACCTCAGTTAGTGATTACATGTTCTCTGAGGTAAACGGTGAGGGGATTCTGGCTGGATGTGCTAGACAAAGTGGCTAGGCAGGCAACACTTGTAAAAGAGAGAACTAAGCGTTCTTGTGAAAAGGATGGAACATCCAGATTCAGGTTGAGATTACTGTGTATAATACAGCTTGTCTGTCCTTTAAGTTCCTTTCCTTTCCCTTTCCCCCTCTATTCCTCCTCTAAGTACAAAAAAGTGAATAATAAAAGATGGATAGAAGGACACGAGGGATATATCTTTTGAAAATAGGAAAGGGTTCAAGAGACCAAGGGCAAAGGGCAAGGGGAAGGAGTAGGGGAAACAAACAGGTGAATAGAATGCAGAGATGCCAGGTACAGGATCTGTACACTGCTTCATCAGTCAATATAACCTCAATGAATACAATCATTTCATTATTTTAACACTACATTCGGTGTAGCTTTTTTGTGTTTTGAAGGAGTTCTTGTCTGTAGCCATTTCTTAATTCAAATTTTATAAATAAAGAAACTGAGATTCAGAAAAAATATAAATTACACACACACACACACACACACACACACTGGCCAAACTCCAAATCTGACTTTCATTTACCATACTATATGTGTTTCTCTATTGTTTTCTTGAGTTTTCTGAGGGTAAGTCCACTATCCACTGAAGTTAATACCAGTAGTACATTAAGCTTTGTTTCATGTGCAAGTGATCAATTTGGATTTGACTTACTGTAATTATCTCCAGGATTTTAACTTATTGAATCAATATTAAATTACTCTTGGTGCAGGTGCTGCCCTGACTGTAGTTATCAAGTCTTCTAGTAATTGGAAAAACTAACCTAGATCCCTAGGTTTTTGTTAATGTTTCTGTGAGTGGATGTCAGGCCTCCTTACCAGATTTCTCAAATATTACCTTGCCCCTGACTCTTGGTCTCTCCTATTTTCTTCTTTTACAACTTTCTCTGCTCTAAAAAGAAGTACCAGCATTGTCAAATTGAAAAGATGTTGTTCTATTCCCACAAGCACCGACAACCTCTATCAATTGAAAGGGAAAATCTTAACTCAATATCACTACAAGACACATTCCACATGTAATAAAGTCATACATTTTCTATTATTTGCTTTTGGAGGTACAGATACCCAATGAAGAATCAATGCTGTGGCCTTCACCAATTTTCCTTTCCAGAATCATTTTCCATCTTGGCCTTGTCTTAATCACTTTGGCTTGCGGAGCAGCCCTTGTTGCTGAATGCTCTTTATAGCAATGCTCTTACTAAATTGAATGAAATTACTACATTCACCAAACCTCAATCTCTAATTGTTTAACATTCACTCCAAAATATTTGTAAATATAATAAGAATAAATACAAACAGTGACATTAATTGAATTAAGTGTATGTAATTCTAAAATAAGTAGGATATTAATAATTTTAATAAGCTTTTATACTTAAATAATACTATTATACTCTATAGAAAAAATCAATTATGACTTTACTAAATGATACTCATATTTTGGGACCAGGAATCAAACTCTTGACCTTGTGCTTGCCAGGCAGGTGCTGTGCCACTGAACCACCTCCCCAGCATTAATTGAAATTCATGAGGGAACTTTTCCCTTAAGGAAACACCACAGCATATTTTAATTTTTCCTGTGCGGTGTCCAGCAAAAATCAGTAGATGGATTTTTCAAATCCAGAAAGTTTTTAAAAATCATAAAAACTGTTGATTATCATGTATAATTCCTGAAAATGTCAAATTTCATTTTCTGTTCTAGTTGCTGAGATGGTTGTCTGCATTAGTCGAGCAGTCAGTTCTATAAGTTTTAATGGGACAATTTCCCAAACATGATATAATACCTGGGAAGAAATGATTCAAATCATGCTCATAAGTGTGTGTACTGTCACTGTGAGTTTGAGTTTAATCATATGCTCTTAAAGAAGCCAGCATTAACCACTTCCACTGACAGAAACTTTCACCTGAAAAAGTAATTCTACTATCTGTTTTTCTCTCTTGTGTTAGAAAGAGAAGAACAATTCTTTCTAGGCCTCCTAGCCTTCTCAGGTGTGCCTTTTTATTCATCAACCTTATCTGATGTTTCTTCACTACATAATTTACTTACTGTGTGATCTTTTTTATTTTATTTTAGAGAAAATAGTGCAAAAAAAAAACAATAGCAAAATACAAATAACACAGAGCAACGACATTAAAAATGATACAGGGTTACAAAACCAAATGATAGGAATTAACAGTGGTTGTTAAATTACATATTGTTATCTTCAACGAAGTTGCTAAATCACCAGATGTAAGAACAGAAGATGGATCAAATCATTAAAGAGAGTGAGAAAATAATAATTTAAAAGAACATTAGAGACAATACAAAGTGGTGCTAGGCAGGATTGTAGGAATTCACCATTGGTTGTTATACTGCAAATTGTTGTCACATGAGTTGCTCAGATTACCAGATACAAGCATGCAAAATTGGTCAAAATAGTAAAAAAAAAAAAAAAAAAAAAAAAAAAAAAAAAAAAAAAAAAAAAAAAAAAAAAAAAAAAAAAAAAAAAAGAAAAAAGAAAAAGGAAAAAACCCTGTTAATCATTAACTGTTCCTCTCAACCACTATGGAAATCAGTCTGGAGATTCCTCATAAGACTAGGATTGGAAGTTACACTTAACCCAGCTATTCCCTTTCTGGGTATTTTTCCAGAAGGATTAAAAATGTCACACTACAGTCATATATGTGCACCCATGTATACAGCAGCACAATTTGTCATAGCTGAATCTTGGAAGCAACCCAAATGAGCATCAACTGATGATTGGATAAAAAAGATGTGGTATTTCTAGACAATGGAATATTACTCAGCTATAAAAAAGATACACTCGAGGCTTTTATAGCTAAATGGATGCAACTAGAGACCATGTTCATAAGTGAAATATATTGTATGATCTTTTAAAATATATCTGGCTTTTAAAATGAAAAAAAAAAGGAAAAATTATGACACTTCTCATTTGTATATTCTACATTATATAATTAAGGCATTTAAAACAAATCTATCTGTTCAAATAATTAACAATTTTGTGCTACAGATTTCAATATTAAACCAGAAACACTAAATCTACTGTAAGAGAAAGTAGGAAAAATTCTTGAAGACATAGGGGTAGGCAGAGAGTTCTTGTACAAAAGCCAAACTTCATGGGAAATACTTCAAAGAATCAACAACTGAGATCTCATCTCACTGAGAAGTTTTGTACATCTAAAGAAATCAACAGCAGAGTGAAAAGAAAACTCACAAATTGGGAAAAAATTTTAGCTAACTGTGCATCAGACAAAGGACTTCTACCTAGAACATATAAAGAATTTTTAAAAAATCAGCTCCCCCCTAAATTCAAAGACCCAATCCTAAAATGGGCATGTGAGATGAATGCACACTTCTCAGATAAAGAAATACAAATGGCAAATAAATACATGAGAAAATGTTCAACATCATTAGTTATTTGAGAAATGCAAATTTAAAAACACTGAGATTCCTTCTCACCCCTGTAAGAATGGTTATCGTTAAGAAATCAACCAATAACAAATGCTAGTTAGGCTGTGGAGAAAAAGGAACGCTTCACCACTGCTGGTCAGACTGGTGCAACCACTGTGGAAATCAGTTTGGAGATTCCTCAGTAAACTAGGACTAGAGGTCCCATTCAAGCCAGCTATTGCTCTTCTGGGTATTTTCCCAGAACTGAAAGCAGCATGTCACATCAATATCTGTGCACCCATGTTTATAGCAGCGTGATTTGTAATAGCTAAATTGTGGAAGCAACACAAATGCCCATACACTGAGGAATGGATGAAAAAATTGTATTTTTATATAATGGGATATTACTCAGCTATAAAAACAGATAAACTTGAGACTTTTATAGGTAAATGGACATAGCTACAGACTATCCTCATAAGTGAAATAAATCAGAGCTGCATGTGTAAGCACCGCATAGTCTCACTAGTGTAAGAACCTGAAAGAGTAAATAAAATAGGAGATTCGATAAATATTGTGAAACAAAAGGAAGCTGCTCAAAAGGAAAGAACAACTAGATGAGGGAAAAGAGAAAAGAAAGAAGGGGAAATTATGTATATACGTATACACAGGATAGCTAACATAATTGTGCTACTGACTTCTGTTGCTTTAGTGAAAGGAGCAGTTAACGTTTAAGTGTTTGATCAGTCTTACATGTCTGTTATCTGAGTATCCAAATTGAGGATATCAATGTGTAATACAACAACCATTGTTAATTTCCTATCACCTTGTCTGAAATTTTGTATTGCTTATATTGTTCTCGTGTTATTTTGTAAATTTGTGTGTGTTCATTAATATGTTTCTGTTAATTAATTATGTGCTAGACAATGGATCTACCAAGTATTATGATGGCAAATGGACTAAAAACGAAATTACACACAACTTTATTTTTTATCTTTTTTCCTTGTACTTTTTAAAGTGATTCTTTCGGTGTTTTCTGTTTATATGGAATGGTAGATAAAACATCCTTCCCTTTTTTAACATTCTATGGGACAGAAAAGTTTTAGAGTCCTTTGAATCCAAGTTTCTTAGGTTAACATCATTGTGAAGCATGTAAAGTGTAACAAGTCCATTTTGAATTAAAAACAGAAATAGTGCTGTCACCTGAAATTGACAAAAACACATGCCAATGATAATTTAAAATGTGAGTTTGAAAGGAAGTAAATTTTTCATTTTTTTGTTTTCTCTTTGAGACAGGACCTCAGTATGCATTTGAAGCTGACCTGGATTTATTATGCAGCCCAGTCTGGCTCAGGGCTCAGATTACAAGTGTGGACCACCACACCTGGCACAAGTAAGTTTTATTTTTAAAAAGATAAAACTATATGTTTTAATCTTAATTTAGCTATTTAAAAACAGACATACACAGAGATAAATAAAAAACAAGTCTATGTAATTGAAGTAAATAAAATAAATTCATGGTTATATTGAAGATATAGGAAATGTTTAGTCATTTTAATGTTATATAAAATTTGTTATAATAATATTTCACAATATAAAAACAGTCCCAGAGCTGACAGAAATAAGTGGAATACAACATACTCATGGAAGCTATTTTTTGTCAAATAATTCTGTCTGAAAAAATTTAACCTTTCTGTTATATTACTTTTCTATATAGAAAGAGTAGGTTGCTTCATACAGTTGAAATGAAATGTTGTAGGGTTAAATAATACACCCTTAAACTATTTGCTGTATTTAGCAAAGAAATAAAGCAAGTGAATTCTAATGAGTACAATTACAGTATAATATCCAGAAATTCTGTAATGCAGATCTTATGTCCCAGAGGAAAGCTGAAATACAAAACAAAACAAAAGAAAAAAAACCAGAAAACAATGGGAGAAAAGAGACGGGCAAAGTGCTATGGGTTAGACCTAGACTGTCCTCCCAAATTCTCAGGGGCTCGGAGGCAGCACTTGGAAGGTTATTGTCTCTTTGGTGTGCTATACTCCTCACTACACTACTATATTGTAGGTGTTTTTGTTTTGTTTTGTTGGTACTGGGAACTGAACTCAGGACCTTATGCTTGCCAAGCAGGCATTTGTGCTGCTGAGCTATGTCCCCAGCCTGCACTCATGTACTAATGGGTTCAATTGTTAAAAGTGCTGTTAGGAGGCGCAACCTCATTGTGCAGGCGGGTCACTCTGGCTGCGACCTGGGCCAGCTGGATCTATCTACAGACGTGGGTCCTCCCGTCTCACCATTCTCCGGCTGCCGTAATGTCAGCAGCACCACCAGTTGGGCCCCGGCATGCCTTTCTGCTTTCGTGTTAGCTAACAATGGGTTATAAGCATGGGCCAAAAAAACAATATCCACTCCTCTGATTTGTATGCATGAAAAATTTCGTCCCAGTGATGGAAACGTAACTCAGAAAGGAAAATAAACAGTGAAGTGAAAGAGGGAGGCGAGAAAGAAAGTGAAGCAGGGAGAGGGAAGAGAGACAGACAGGCTGAATAAGAATGCGGGAAGAAGACGACTTCGGGTGAGGCAGATTGCCATGAGAGCCAATGTATGGAAAACATTAGTCCAATCCAGCATTTTGGAGTATGCAGTTCTGTAACTGAGCCAGTGGTTTACTAATGATTCAAGTGTTTGGCGTTCGAAGGTGTTACTCCATTAGCTGGTTAAAAAATGCATTTTAAAATGCAGCAAGAATTAATTTTGTTGAGTTGTACCTAAGTAGAATTCATAAACCTAGTTCTTGTTTGGTTTATAATGTCATTGCTAAGAAAAAAAATACATTGTGTTACTCAGCTTTTCCATGAGAGGAACACACTACCCAGTACTCACCCATTTAAAGGAGGAAATTCTAAACCGGCTCATGGTTTGAGGGGCTTTGGTCTGTTTGGCTGGCTATCAGGCCGAAACACCTTGGCATGGTCGAGCAAAGGTGCTTAGTTCCTGGCAATCAAGCAGCAGAGCGGTCTCCAGGCCAGAGGATGAATGACCCAATATGTTTTGCAAGGCCCTGACTTTTATGATCCACCTCACATGTGCTTTCCTAATATGCTAGTCATTTCTTAATCCAATCAAATTGAAATGTCATCATTCTGGATTACCTGGTTTGGCTCTAAATGCAGTCGTAAGATTTGTTTTATGAGACTGGTGAGGGAGATTTGATAACAGAAGTTGAGGAATATTATAATGCCATAGCTTCATGAGAGCCATAGTCCTTGAGGTGATGGACAAGATTAGAGAAAAGAGACTTAGTGCTGGAGGAAGAAGGAAACAGGCTCTTCGCAAGGGTCTTTCCATGGATGTAGCCCTACTACCAACACCTGGATGTTGGGCCCCAGAAACTGGTTTTAGAGTTCTGAATTCAACTGCATACATATATGAAAAGACTGCTTTACGTCATGCAGTCTGTGGTAATCAGTTACAGGGGTAATCAGTGTGCATGATTTTTCAAGTACTTAACCACAAAGTGGTAGCACTAGCCCATCACTATGTATGTACAAGTTGTCTGCAAAAACAGCATGTACGTATTTTTGGAGTATGAGTTATAAATAAGTAATCTTAAGGATATCAGAACATTCTAAAAGTTCTAATTTTAAAACAATATCTTGTAAAGGAGTGAAATTGAAGATGCACAAAAGAGAAAATATTTTAAAAGCTATTAATCATCAGTACCCATATTCAGAAGGACTTATCCAGAATATATAAGGATGTAGCTCAGAATAGAAGGAAACCACCTAACTTTAAAAAAAAGACTTGAGCATAAATTTTACAAATAAGTGTGGCAAAGACTCAAGAAAGATGTGCAACATTATCACTCTATAAGGAAATGTAGATAATAATAAAAATGTTACCAACCAACAGATATTAGAATAGGTTAATTTTTTTAAAACTGACCATAAGAAAATTGGTGAGAATAAAGAGCAACTGACTCTCTCACTTAAAATGGGAATGCAAAAGTACACAGTTACTCTGAAAAGTGGATTGGCGTTTAATTACAGATGGCAGCACGCAATTGTCAATGACTAGATATACCAACTCTAGGTAATCCAGAGAAGATGAAAACATACATATACAAAGTAGTCTTCAGCAGGAAATAACATGCAAACAATAGTAAATCCATATAGTGGAATAGCACTCATAAATAAGACAGGAATGTGTTATTGACAAAAATAAAAATTTGGGTAAATCTTAAAGGCATTAGACTAAGCAAAAATTTTCTCAAAATATTGGACATTATGTGTATTTAAATGAAATTATTACAAAGATTAACCTAGAATGATGTGAATGCCTGTCACTGTACAGGAAGATTTTGCATAATTAGGAAAATATAGCAGCTGCATGAAAGCTTCAACCTAATAAAAACTTTAATTATTGGTTTCCCCTGTCAGAAAACTCTCTATTATGTACTGTTTAACTGCTGGACCAAGATATAACAAGATTTGGCAAGAAATCTTTATTACTTTGTCGTTAATTTCTTCATATCTTTCCATCTTTTCATTTTATCTATTTATTTAATTATTTAATTACTGTGCTTTGGGGACAAGGTTTCACTATGCATTTCAGGTTGGCCTTGAGCTCACTTCGTAGCCCAGGCTGGTCTCGAACTCACAACTGTCCTCTAGCCTCAGCCTCCCAGGTGCTGGTATTAAATGCATGTGCCACCACTCCCAGTACTTCATTCATTTTTTATTTGGAATTGAATTTTTATATTGTAATATACCTTTCTCTAAATTCCTATCATATTGCCAGATCAAAATGCAAATACTTCAAAATCAAGATTTTGTCTAATATTTACTAGAAATTTCATGACATTTAAGAAAACATATTTAACATAGAAGACATGTGCTAGATACTAAGCAGACCTTTCTTTGTATGATTCTTAAGATTTTCATGAACTATATATATACTGTAAAGAGAAATTTAACAAATTATTTTTTAAATTTTGTAGTAATTTGGAAATACAACTAATTTATAACATATTCATTTCAGCAATACTTTCTCCACTTCAAAATGAGAAGAAAGTTACCAAGATAATTAAAAAGGCAAAAAGAAATTCAATGAGAAATGTAGAACAGTCCTACATATGTATTTAGATTAGGAAAAGAAGGTTAAGGGGATAATTGATACTTGTTTTCAAGTATACTGAGCTGATTAAAAGAATCATTTTGACCATGTTTTCCTACATTTATAAAGGTCACAACAAGGATAAAGTCATCATAATGCAATAGTGCTAATTAGACTTAAGTAGGAACAAATACGTTTAACCATGATGATATGTTCATTTGAAATTTATTTAGCACCTGTATGCAAAGCATGTGGGAGGTAGAAGGAATCAGACCTGAGTCCTATCCTTCAAGGAACTTAGACTCCAAGAGAGATGATATAAATATAAATAACTATAATACAAGGTAGAAAATTATCAATGCACCTTAGTTACTTTTCTCTCATTTTTTAAAAAATTTTATTTTAAAGACAAAAGAATGGAGACATGACAAAATTATACAGTATATAGTAGGGAATTAGCACTGGATGTTGTATTACATAATATTCTCTTCACATTAGTGAACACAAAAACATTAAAGAGAAGATAGTAGGGAATTTGCACTGAATGCTGTATAATATAAAGTTATCTTCACTTCTGTTAATACAAAAATGATTGAGGAAATACAGAATTATAGAAAACATAGAAGGGAATTAGCTCTGGATGCTGACCAACATAATCTTACCTTCACCTTTGTTACTCAGTTACACAGATGATGGCCCAATTGATCATTCAAGTCTTCCCTGTGATAATAACTGTATTCCTGGGTTTATCTATACCCCTGGACTCTCGCCTTGGGAAGAGATATAGCTGCCTCAGACTATGCTATAACATACATGGGTGTATACAAACTGCCATGGTCGGAGGTGGAAAAGCACATATGCTCACAGCAGACCGCCTGGCTCCACCCTGTCGCCATGCTATGGGTGTGGGGGGGGTCCAGTCCGTGAGGTGCCCTCAGTGGGGCCCTCAGTGGAGCAGCCGCGTGGCTCACAGCAGAGCAGCCGCGGGGCCCACAGTGGAGCAGCTAAAACCGAATAATGAATTTTAGGAACAGAGGTTAAGAGCAGAATGTATTTATTGAGAGAAAGCTTCTGTCCAAGAGTGGGACAGAAGGGGGCCCGAGTGGGTTATACCCCGACTGTCTTTTCTAGGGACTTTTATAGAGAAAAACCATGACGTGAGGTGGGTCCAAGGTAGGGGAGATGGACAAAACTATGGTCAGCCAATAAGATTACAGGTATAATCGTCCAGGTAAGACTGAGTGGACTGGGATCAAATGGGAAAGTGAGTCATGTAGCAAGCGGGTATGAATACAATCAGGGGCTTTTCTTGTGGGGGTCGGGCTAGCGACTCTTCCTGGCTTTTAGAAGGTGGTAGTTACTTATTTAGAATATCAATCCCTGACATATTTACACCTAGGGAGGTAAGTGGGTGCATTTGTATAGCACCCTTTGTCTTAAGGTCTGGCCCTCGAGTCTGTTGGCTCCTTCAGGTCTGTTGGCTCCTTTGTGGCCCGGCCCTGTCTGACTGCCTATAATATTTCTATCTAACTCAGCTGCCTATAACAGTAGGACAATGAATAACATGCACTGCCTGGTGACAAGATAGGTCCCTGAGCTAAGCTACTGGTCCAGGAATGTGATGTTAAGCGTATCAGTGTCAGAAACACACATCAACTCAAAAATGAGTGTAGATAAAGAAGTACTAAATTTTCAAGGCCTGGTAACTCAAAGCATCAGGTACTGTTCAGATTTCATAGAGGTGTAAATGAAGTAGAGGATCCACAAAGGAAAGTAACCTGAGGCTACGTAGAACTGCTTTGAAATAGGGCAAACCAGCACCAAGCTCTCCCTGCAAGTAAGGGCCACTTATTCCCCAGGTTCCCAGAGACCTGCCTGCAGCACCAGGCACCGCTGAATGGAAAGAGAAGGGCGTGTTGGTTTATAGACACGGGTTAGAGTCATCAGAAAAGACGCTACTAGTGAGAGACGAGAGACAAAGGGCTGGTTTTCTTTCTCCTTTTGCTTTTCAGTCCCATGAGCTTGGCCGTGTTACTAATTCACAGGCAACTCAGGCACATTCCTCCTTTTCATGCTCGTAATTTACCTGGCCCAGGGTGATAGAAACGAATGAAGCACAGACAGAGAAACGTGGCCCATGACTGAGGAAGCGGAATGGACCAGAGCATATTGCGAATTTTTGTTGCTCGAATAATATTATAGATGGAATAAAAAGACATTCTTTGATACTGGCTTCTATAACTTTGGTTCATTTTGTCTGTGCTGAAGAGCTGCCTGAGAAACCATTTATTTGCTAGCAGAGAGAATCTGAATAAAGTGTGGGTACAGGTTTGCAGTTTTTCTGTAAGTTTTTGCACTTTGTACTGGGATGATTGTGCTACTGATCACATTCAGCTGGGAGCCTGATGCAGACACACATTGCATCTCTACCGCCTCCCCCACCCTTGCTCTTGATTGTTGGGTTTTGTGATAGTATACTGTACTTCACAATGAGGAAATGGGCCCACATCATTTCCTAATACCTACTATGCAGTAAGGAGAAGAAAACAAAATCACATCCTAAGTTTGATTTTGAGATTACTTGATCTAATATTTTTCTCAAAGAAACATATTTAAGCAAAATTTAAATTCTTGCTGCAGATATTATAGAAATTGCGTTGTTTACTAGATTTATATAAGAGGGACAATGGTAAAAATACATCATTTCTGCTTCCTAAATGACTCTCTAACTCTATGTAATCTATTTGAGCCTACAAGTGGCGACTGTCCATAGCAGTGTTTCCTTTCTGTGTCTCCCCTGGCTTCTCAGAGTGTTTTTCTGAATTAAATGGCTGCTGCCTAGGTCTTTTCTGCCCCTTAGAATGCTTTTCCATCCTTTACCGAAGCACAATTCATGGTGCTCGGGACCTGACAAAGCCTAATTTCTTCCTGCCACGTCTTCCTGCCACGTCTTCCTTCCAACTCATCAATTACCAAGTTCTTCCTCGTTTTGTAAAATGTAAATGAAGGAGCACTCCCTCTGCAAGTTTAATGCTTTAAATGGTACAGCATTGCCTTGTTATATAATAGCAATAATTTAACTATTATGTATATTTTTACTTTGTGGAGTTTATCAGGTTTGATAGTTACATTAAATTAATCAGTCCAATATTTCCATATGATAATTTTGCAAAACAACACTCTTTATGGACAAAAAAAACAAAAACAAAAACAAAATTAGACTATTTTGGGGGATCTGGAATCTCTTGGACAACAGTGGATTTTAATATCATTTTGGTATGTGCAACACATTCCTAACCTTTAAATTATCTCCAAGTGGATCTTAATATATTTGTGGAAATTCAATAGCTACTGGGGAAATAGCTTTTAAGTGTCGATTCGAAAACTGAGGAGTGACCAGAACCCTAAAACATCATTTTTGTGTGAGGTCTAGTTCTTTGTACACTATTATTTATGAATTTTTAAAAAAGCTGCTAATGTATTCACAGACTGCCTTTTGTCTTTAGATACACTAAGAACTCAAAAAACTGTCATGACTTATTAGCGAGAACTTTTTTTAAGGTTGCTTTTGCCTGAACACTTTACCCTACTCTCATTGCACTTCAGTTAATTCTTAAAATGTTTCAGCAATAATAACCATTCTTATAATGGTATATTTGTTCCAGGGAATAACCTAAGCATGTGCAGACTATGTCCTAAAAGTTTATATATTAAGTTATACTTTAAATTCCACAATTCTAACATATTTTGAAACCACTAATAGTTTTCAACTCAGTAATTTCTAAATGGTTTTCCTGAAGGCAAAAAGAGAAATTGAAGTTTAATTCAGTTTATCCAATTTTACCAGAGAGAGAGAGAGAGAGAGAGAGAGAGAGAGAGAGAGAGAGAGAAGAGAGAGGATTAGGAAAGAAAATATTTCCTTAAGAGGAAAAATGCATGACACTAAGTTTTTATATTCAAAGCACTTTATGGCATGAATCTGTTTTCACACAATATGCTCTGTAGTTCTTATTCCAAACTAAAGCACATTAATTTTTTATGATATATCAAATGTCAATTCTTATCCAGAAAACTGAAAATTTTTTTCTTCTTTTTATAAAATTTACCCTGAGAAATTAAAGTCTTGTATTAATTCTGCCAAGTCCTCTAGTAAATTTACTTGTATAAATTCCAACATAAAAGAATGCTCAATAAAAAGTGAGGAAAGGAACTCCAGTTTGATGTTTTATTATGAAAGAAAGAAACGAAGTTTAAATAGATGTTTGAAATGTGTTGTAAAATGTTATTTTTTCTCTCCCATAATGGCTTCTGTTTTAAATAAGAATGCTATTTTATAAAATGAAAAGCTTCTGAAAAGTTATACGTGTGCAATTTCCAAAGTAGGACAATATTGTTTATCCTGAGAATCTCAAAAGAAAGTATAGAGTAAGATCTTTGACTTGAGTGTAACAAAATACTACTGCTAGTTCTTTTTCCGGATACTTTAAATGGTCTTGAAGAATTTTAAAATAATCACGAAATCAATTAGTGGTAACAATATGTAATATAACAACCACTGTTAATTCCTATCATTTCGTTTTGAAGCCCTGTATCACTTTTAATGTTCTTGCTTTGTTTTGTTTATGTTTGTGATGTTGGTATTCTGCTATTGTTCCTTTTTTTCTTTTACTACTCTCTTTAAAGTAAAAAAAAAATATTTTAATGTTCAAGAGAAATAGCCATAATTACTGAAGCTGTTGCTGTCACTCAATAAATAGTGTGGTTGGAAATTTTTTAAATGTTTCCAACAATCGATTTAAGTAAGATGCAAATATTTTCACAACCATTTTGTCATTGGGAATATATCACAAATACATCTGTAAATACTAAGGTTCTTTCTATGCAAATGACATTTCTTTGTCTTTAAAATGATACTTCTCCTGGAAAATACCTGTTTGAGTAGAGTGTTTCATTTTGTGCATTCCATTTTAATATACGTTATAGACTAGATTATCATTCCAACACAAAAGTAATTTATTAAATACCTTCCCTACAGAAAAATTTAAAGCAGGGACAGAAAAATTTTGTACCAAAATGAAAAACCTGAACAGTATAATTTAAAAAAAATAGGAAAATAAAATGAAACGTGCTTGCTATACAGTACCCAGCTGGGGAAACCTATAGTTAAATAACACTCATTTACTTTTCACCCTAAAGATGATGGTACTATTTTCACTTCTAGGAAATTGTTGCACAGAAAGAATGTGCCTTATATTGTGGGTCTTCATATGAAATTAGTGTTATATTCACTACCTTGTCCCTCACTCAGATGTTCTTCATTTTGTTTTATTCTTAGGCAACTTACCACATATTGCTAACTCTTCCCACTAAGATAAAAATGATTAAAATATCTTTAGTATCAAAAGTCATACTTCTGTGACATATGATCATTTTTCTTCTGCCTACATGAGAAATCCAAAAATGTCTCATCCTAGACTAACTGCTAGTCTCTAAATTGACATTTGTATATTTTGTCATAATTTCTCTGTCCTCATTCATTCAGTCTACGCATTGTGCTGCCTTTGAAGCACTCCTACTTGAGATAGTAAATACTTGATCATGTGAGCAATTACTGTAAGGCATTCACTATTTGATGCCAATTATTTTTCCATACTAAATATATTCTGTACATTAATAGAACAAAATATATTTTATGTGATTCTTGGTGGGCTTGGATTGCTCTAAAATTGCAAGGATATTTTGGCTTAAAATTTGAAAAAATTGCAACAGTCATTATTTACATTGGAGACTTTGGAAATTACATCAGGTAACAAAGTCACTTGAGTTTCTACCTTGAAGATAAGAATCTGAGTTGTGTACATTTATTTAATATTTTCTATTTATACTTGTTCTTTTTTCTCTTTTTCTCTCATAAGCTCTAGAATATAAATTTTCTACTACAGCCTCTCTCTTATCTTACTTATGAATTTTAGCCCAATGTTTGAAAATTCTCAGCAACTGACTTTAAAAGATCATAGTCTGAAGTCTTACCATCATGATTAATAATCTCTAATAATTGTAACCAAAATCAAATTACATTTTGTCCATAAGAGTTTTGTCTATAGGGATAAGAAATCTCAATGTCCTGCAAACATGTCTCACAGTTTTTCACATCTGCATATTTCTTATCCCAAACTCAATGTACTGAATTTTTTCAGTATGATACATGTACATGCCAGACATTTTCAAAACCTCTTCTAAGTCATAGTCATCTACTTTCCAGGACATTTACGTAATGTTGTATCCTACTGATTCCATTGATAGGAAATTTTTAGGTACTTTCAAGTTAGCACAACATTAATATTATACTTGGTATACATTCTCTTACATGTACTATTAAATGCCACAGATTTTTGAATATTTTTAACTAGATAATAATCTTACAGTAAGACAGAGCAACAGTATCCAGGATCCCTGTATAACTTATACCATATAATCAAATAAATTAAAATTTAAATGGAGAGGTCAGATATAATGTTCTCTTCATGTAATTAAAGAACATAAATAAATTTATAAAGAGAATGAAGAAATATTTTCTAGTTTTAAATGTAAAGAGAAAATATGTCACAATATATTAAATTTATTTTCAATCTAGTTATGTCTTATGTCCATCTATGATAAAATCCAGCATAAATTTAGAATCTAATTTTTATGAAAAAATCTTTATGTGACTAAAACAACAGTGCAGGTTTTAACAGTTCAAAAGCAAAAGAATGATTGATGATTTCTATATTATTTACTGAATTAAGCCATAGCTGGAATTGATCAGTATACTAGAAAGTTGTTAGACTGGAGATACATAAGAAGCAAACATAATTTTTATTTAAACACAAGAAAAATGAAAATCTATATGATCACATGACTAGGCATGTATTTGGTGACACTCTACTATTTATACCAGACACTCTCTACTATTTATACATTTGTCCACTTGAATAACTGCACAGTTACATTTTCAAAGACATCTATGGAATGAATACTTGAAAATCTAAACTATGCATCCAATCAGGAAGTGGTTACATCACTTACCATAAATCTATGGAAGAAGTGCTCCATAACACTGCATGGCTGAAGTAGATTCAGGTTTATAGATTGTTAAATATTTACAAGTCTGGTAAAATCATGGGAAGATGTTCAGCCTCAGGTTTTTGTTACAAAATTCTGAGCGCTGGAAAGAGGGCCTTTCCTACTGACAGGAAAAGGAAGACCAAACCCAGATTCACAACTTTCTTTTCCAACTGCTCAGAAATCTGAATTTTTAGAGCAAACAACCACCATAAAATGTAAGAAAAGAAGATGCCTGTAACAGAAGTGGGCACACAAGAGTTGACTATGAAATTTGACGCATTTGAGAAGACAGTGTGACCTGGCAGTGACATCTAAGACTGTGTGCTGCCGAAACAGGAGTCCAGTGTCTGAAAATGCTTGGTCAACAAACCCAGTAGACAGACAGGCAACCTGTAGAAGAACTCTAGCAAGGAGTTGTGTGTGCAAATGTTGGAGGAGAGCAGAGGCCATGCAGGAGGGGCAGGAAATAGTGTTGGGAATTTTCTTCTCTCTCTTCACAAAGGATGAGGAGGCTCTACGCATGTGGTCCTCCTTTCTCCGAGTCCTCAGGTTGTGGAAAGAGGGTGTATCTCTCTTTCTGTTCCTTATAAAGCTGCAATCTTATGGGATTAGTGCCTTACCCTTAGAACTTCACTTAGCCTTAATGCCCTCTGGAACCGCATTGCTACACATATCGTGGGGGGGGGTCAAGGCTTCCAAATATAGACTTGAGTGGAGCACCACCTTTAAACAGTTAACATCAACCCTTTATTTATGTGTTTAATTCCTGTAAATTTAACACTTTCAATAATAAACTTCTTCATGTTTATTTTATGATAATTTCCCCAAAACACTGAACTAACTAACATTTCATATTATCCTACTAACCTTCGTTTTCTAAAATACTAATAATATCCGTGAAAAAATTGAGGTATATTAGAATTTCCATTCTTGATTCTCCCTAGAAAAAAAGATAGCAATTTTTAAAAAAATGTTTTTGTCTTTGTGAGACAGTTTGACTATTGAGTTTAGACTGGTCTTGAACTCATTCTGTAGCCCAGACTGGCTCACACTCAAGGTGATTCTCCTCTTTCAGCCTCCAAAATCCTGGGATTACAGGCATGTGACAGCACACCTGGCAAAAAATAGCAATTTTTAAAAAAGCATAAAGATTCTGGTTTTCTGGTTCAGTCACATCTGACAAGAAAGTCTGAAAAGGAGTGAGAATCATTATCAAATAACAAGAAGAAATTGGAAAATACACAATTGTGAAAAATAAACAACTTTTCTTGAACCCATTAAGAAACTGCTGTCGTGGGGCATAAAGCTACTCTGAAGTCTAGATGGACAGACATATTAATAGATATGCAAAATCTGCTATCTGTTTACTCACAATGTGGTTTTCTTTCTTTCTTTCTTTTTTTACAATGAATCACTACTTTGTCATAAAGAAGGATAAGCTTGGGACATTTCTAGGGAAGTGGTTGGACCTTCAGACCATACTCCTAAGTGAAATAAATTGGACACTTGTGTAAATACCAGACTGTTTCTCCTGTGTGAGAAACCGGAAGGATAAATAAGGACCCAAATGTGTAACAGGTGTTGTGAAACAGGAAGAAAATATTCCCCTGGGGAGAAAGGAAAGGAAAGAAGGGAAAAGTAAAGCAATGAGGAAAGAAGGAAAAAAGGGAAACAACGCTTCTGTACTTGGGGAGGAGAAGAAGGGTTAAACGGGGGGGGGATGGGAAAAAGGAACAAGTTATATCGTGTGCAGCTATGAATACTCTGTGATGAATATGATCACTATGTACAGCTCAAATGTACCAATAATATTTGATTGGGGGAAAAACAAGCAAAACTTAAAAAATAGTACTATAGAAATTTGTAATTTTGATACTTTTGTTTTGTATATTGCTGATGAATGCAGTGGAAATAAAAAAATCCTTCTCTAATACTCTTATATCACTGTTGCTCCTGCATTCAGAGCTTTGATAAGATAATGAATATTAGTATGAAAGGTTCCAGTCTTCTTTCTACAGTCATTTTGTTTACTTTCAAAGTTCCTTTATTCTGCTGTAAGTTAACACCATAAACTGGTAACTTATAAACACAGTTATTTCTCTAAAATTGGAAACTGAGAAGTCCAAGATGGGGGGTGCTGACAGGTCAGGTGTTTAGTGAGAGCTTCATTTGTGTTTGATAGATGAAATCTACCTCCTATGTCCTCAGCAAAGATCTAGCAGCTCTTTAAGATTTCTTCATAACATAAATATCACGCAGGCGAGCCGTTCTAACCCTTATGACATAATCATCCGCCATTGCATTGGTGACCGGGCTCCAACATAGGAATTAGGGGGTATAAGCAATATAGTGCTTTGTATTTGTTCTCTAGGACCTAAATTATTGAAATTTATCGTTTCATATTTGAAGGAGAATGACTGTTAGCTCAGAAGTATGTTTTATACATTATGGACACGTAAGGAACATCGTCCCCAGAAATATTCAATTCCAGACAAACTCAGGTAATTGCAACAACAAAATTTGTTTCCGATTTAGTTTTTCAAATGCTCTTTTGAGACAAACTTTCCCTAGATTCAGAATCACCAATAGATAATCTAAATGTTGGACCCAGATGCAAAGTGGAAAAATTATAGCAGTCCTAATTCTTTCTGCACTCCAAATAAAACTGAAGCTCTTGAATTTCTTCACCAGTCAATTTTGTGCTTAACACTCCAATTATATGAAAGGCTGACATTCAATTATCTTTCCTATTCTTTAGTTTTTATGAAAATGTCCTTATGTTGCGCACAGCCTATTTTATCTGAATAATAAGCCATTTGGAATAATCAGTACCGGTGGAATTTTTTTTCTGATTATGACTGAGTCATCTACTTCTAATCGTGTAAACTATTGCTCAAGATATTATAATGTAGACATGTGCTAAGTGACATTACAGATAAAGTACTTGGGAGAATAAAATTAGCAGAGTTAATTTGTACTTAATAAATCAAAAATAAAATATCATAATAAATGCAATTTCTTTGCCTCTATCAGTAATCAGTCAATATCAAATCTAAATTAGATAGGTAGTCAGGAGTTGTTTATGTTATTTTAATCACAAATTCTTAACAATTTTATAATATTTCTCTTAAAATAATTCCAAGTTACAATGAAGTGTGAATATAGATGCACTGTATGGAAAGCCATACACAACATGATAGCATTTCTGTTATGGGTGACTGGCGATACGGTGGTCCTCTCCTAATATTATATTGTCTAGTGACATCGCAGCTATCTTGGCTTGTATTAGCACACTGTGATGTTTGCACAATGACAGACTTATTTAATGATGTATTTGTGTGAGTGTATTCCCATCAGTGAGACCCATGACACTCTGCATAAACAATTAGGACAGCATTCATTTCTTAAGCCCTTGTTTCACAGGTGAAATCCTTTGCAGTTACTCCCATTATCATATTGGGGTTGGTTTTGAATAAGGAGTCCATAAAATAATTCTAATGTCTATTTCTATATTCAGGTGGAAAGAGCAATCAAAAATATAATTTAGGTCAATTGAAAAGAATAATTCTTTTTACTGGCATACTACTAAAAAGTGGTATTAAAAAGTAGTTCCACAAGTATAGTATAATGGGTTAATGTTACACAACACTTTGAACCAATCTTAATGATTTGACCATCACTGAGGATACTATGTAGTGTCAAAGGTCCCATATGTACTTTTGAAACAGGTGCATGTCACATGTACATTTTCACAGTGCTTCAGAAGTGGAAAGGAAGAGGTGAGGAAAAATACAAAAGAATTTGGGAGAAAGTACCTTCCAAAAAGTGAAATACAAGAGAGAGTTGAGTCTGCTTATTATGGTGACAGGAATCATGGTAGAGAGGGATAGGCTAAAACATAATTTAAAAGAGCAAATTTCAAAGTGCAAATTATACTTTAAACTTCAGAGAACAGTTTTTCCTTTATTTTAGAAGAATAAGGACTTATTAAAAGACTTTAAGCAGATAGAAGATTTAGATATTTTTGACTGTAGAAAGATCTGGCAGGTTTTACTGTAGAAAAAAATGTAGAAGCAAAATAGATTTCTCTGTTCTTGAAATATTAGAAAAATAGACTGTTATAACATTGTGGCTTGATCTAACAATGTTCTTTAAATTAAAAAATCATACACATTTATATCCCAGATTATTGTAAATGTTATGTACTCTTGATGTTTATTTTCTTTTCTTTCAAAAAAGTATTTATCCTCAAAGTGTCTATAGCATGTTTGCATAATTTAACTTTGAGTGTTTTAGATTTCCTTATCAGGATATCACATCACCATCCCACAACACTGTAAAATAAATCAAGTAAGGTTGGTTGATCATTAATTGTCTGCAACAATTGGAGCAAAGAAGGAGAATCTACCCAGCAGGTGTGAGTTTTACTCTTCCATGTGGAGGGTATAGGATGCTCACTGTGATGGGGAGCCAAGGCCCTTAAATTGTAGAAAAAGGACAGTGTTCATCAATGGTCTAAAACAAGATCTCTGGAGAAGTAAGTAATACGCAGTGTCTAGGGCTGATATTCCACTTCCTTCTTGGATTTAATAAGATATTTAGCATGCTTAAAATAAGTACGTCCATAAATAGATGAACAGGTAGTGTGATACATTTACACAATGGAGTGCTACCCTTCCATAACAAAGGAAAAATTTGAGTCATTTGTGGGGGAAAAGGGTGCAATTTGAAAAAATAATTTTATGGTAAATAAATCACACAAGAATAAATTAACAGTTTTCTCTTATATGAGGAACCCAGAACATAAATGAATTAAGGAGCAAAATAAAAGATGGATAACAGGAATCAGGGAAATAGAACTTTCACAAATGGAAAGGGACCCAGCGATGGAACAGGGAGGAAAACTAATAGAGAAAGAAAAACAAATTAAGATATGTTATATACTTGTACCAATTCCCAGTGCTGAGGAGCAGCTAGAAAATAGCTTGATTTTTATTATTCTTCCTCATCAAAACAAATTCAATAGGTTATACATATATTCACATGTATACCTATATATGGAGAGAAAGATGGAAACTTTTATTAGGAAGATATATCCAATTAAGATCTATCTCTCTGAACTGATTAAACAAAAAGAAAAAAGGAGTGGTTTGCTTGTTTGGTCATAGAGGCTGAGAAGTACCATGGTCTGCCATCTTAATATTCATACTTATCCATCAATAAATTAGATCATACAGTGCAGAACAAATCTGAAGTTCTGAGAATATCAAGAGACAGTAATATAAGCCTCAGACCAAGGGAAACAAATCTGATCCTCCAGTTCAGGTACAGAGGGAAGCAAAAAGAAAAAGAAAAGTGAATTCCTACCTCCTCTAAAATTTTGTTCTTACCAGACCCTGGATTAAGTGATGCTCAACTACGCTAAGGAGTACGCTAGTTTTATCATACCTGACACTCAAAGCTAAAGGAGGAAGGGTTTACTGTAGCTCACAGTGAAGGTTTTAGTCCATCATGGGCTGGTTGCAAAGCAGGGAGATAAGACGGAGGGGAATGTCTGAGCACAAACAGTCCATAGCAGGGCAGAACGGAAACAGCAGGTCTGCCTTCCTCTGTCCTGACAAGCCTGGTGAGCAGTGCCACCTAAACACAGGGACGCTTCCTCTTCAGTAAATCCATTCAGCCACACCCGCAACTATGCTAATCTAAGTAGGGTACTAATCCAGATATCACACTGCCTTAATCCATAGTCACACACCCTAGACCCACCTACTTCTGAAAAGTTCCATCTATGGAAAACATAAGGTTTGAGGGGGACGTCTACCTGCAAGCCATAACAAGGAGAATAATCTAATTCTTTATTCCAGGGGGTTAATTCTTTTACTCTTAAATCCTGGGAAGAGTTTTACAGGCATAACCAGAAACAATGTTTAAAATGGAGGACTTATGTCATAATTAAGGTGACACATAAAAATTAGCTATCACAAATGGGAAAGCTGAAGCTTCCATTAAAACTTTTGTTGTTACGGTACATCACAAGGATGAGAAAAATACAAATGAGGAAGACAGTGAGAAGAGTTAATCACCTTGCTGGGAGGAATCTCCACTCAGTGTAGTACTGTTTACCTTATATGCTCTCATTTCTAGGGGCTTGAGATATTAAATTACTGTGAAATTTCTCTCAGTGCCCTGGAAAAATGTTTTATATTCTATGGAGATTGCATAAATGTTTTATATTCTACGGAGATTGCATATAAATATATAGCTTTTATGTGCAGCAAATTTGCACTCAAATCAGGAAGAGAAAATTAATGAAAAGAGAATAGCATTTATTGTTAAAAAGAAGGTGGTTGAAGTACAACAGAATTGTTGTATACAAAATGTGCTGCATAGAAGTTTAACATTTTAGAGATGATTTTGAAGATAAACTGCTGGCCGTAGTTGCATTTGAAGATCATTTTCCACAGCTGTAGTGTCATTTCCAACTGTTTTATATATTGAATTTCTATTCGCTTGTATTTGATCATAAAAAGTTGCCCGTAAAAACTTTGTGAACAGAAAGTTAATAGAAGCAAGGTAGGGTCACTGAGAAGGCTAATGAATTAGCTTCTGAAATAGAAGCTGAACAGTTTGGTAATAGAAACGCTTTGCTTCCCATCTGCGACTTCTTTCCTCACAATGCCAATGGGATGTATGTTTTCTATATGAACAGTGTAACAAAAACCAGCATTGTTTTCAAATCAGTAACATCCCTGTCTGTTTTATAGCAGCAAAAGATTTTTATGTTGTTTTTAGGATTTTTGGAATTGATTTTGGCCCATATACAGTTTTCTTTTCTTTTTTTCCCCCTTCTTTATTAATATTAAAAGTCCCCCATTTTGGTTTCTTTTATACTGATTGAATCTTGGAACTAAGGAGAAAAGAAATCTTCAGTTGGGATATTTTTTAGTCTTTAAATGTCTTTTCTATTTGACCACCACAAGAGTCATGCAATCAGTTCAGAGAGGAATTTCAAAGCTAAAGCAGCCACTATATTATGCTCTCGGAGATCAATAGGAGCTGTCTGTCACTCATTCTCATCTTCTGTTTCACTTTGTACTGCTTGGTTGTTTCTGAGCTGAGTCCTAAGTGTCAATTTGGCAATATGTTGTTTTCATTTGAGTGTTCTAATCTGAAAGCACTATGCCTTAGAAAAAAGAAATGCTTACTCTTTACATGTACATGGCCAGTTTACTGATTTCAGTCTGCTGAACATTGTTTTGGAAATATTTTAAATATCTTTTAACTTACTTAATTTTAAATTGATACCACACATAAATCACTAGGATTAACCCCCTGTTTTGGACAATAAATAAATAGGTCTTTTATTCTAAAATTTGAGAAGCTGAAAATTAAAAACAAACTAACCAAACATTTATTTTATTAACTTTTACTTGTCAGAGAGCTCATTGAAGTAATCTTAATTTTGAATTAAGAACAAATATGTTTCCAAAGAAATCTCTTACAAATCTCCATATTTCCAGAGGTGCTGCATTTTCTTCCAAGTCACAGTAAATAAATGAGCAAATAAATAAGTATACACATTATGGTGTAGTTCTCATCATATATCACATACATTTACATATTCCCCAGGTAATACTGGGGCTCCGCAGTCAGTATTGGGGATGATGGTGCTGATCTCTGATGACTTGCGTCACACAATGAAAGAAAGAAGGAAGACATATGACAGGAGGAGAGTGTCCATGCCCACCCTGTTTATTCAAGGAATATTGTCTTAAGCACACAAAGAGAAGAAAGAGTATTAGAGAAACCCGAGTGATAGTTTGAGAAAAGTACGTGTAATACTTGAGTTCATAGCATTGGAAACTGTCTGATCGGCTAGAATAAAATGCCTGAGACTGCCTGGAAACAGCACAGAAAATGTGCTCACATCCGGGGCTACAGTGCCGTGGGTTCCCTCCGAGCCACACTGCACTCCATCTGCAGTCCCCTGCTGATCTTTCAGGATGGTCACATCTACAACCTAGATGCAAAGTGCTCCATACATACATTGTCAGTGCCGACTCCCACATATGAATAGTTTTTTTTAGAGAAGCAAATCTTTAATGTACTAGGAAAAAACTTCACTTGTATAAATAATAGCATTGAATTTCAGCTTTTCGTAAGTGATATATAAAATCTATTTTGTCACTTTCTCTTCAGCTTATTGCAAAATATATATTACTCCAAATGTTACTTTGTTTTAACTTATTGCCAAGTAGATATTATCACCCAAAGGTTTTATTTAATAAGAAACAATACTAGAATATGTTTAAGGTGTTCTCTTTAGTATTAAATTTAATTTAAATAAGACTGAAATATTTTCTAGAAAACACATATTAATAAGGAATGCAGAACAATTCATAGCTTCTCTTGGTTAGTTTAAAGATAATGAACACTATTCCCATACTAAATCCATAGGAATGGATTTTTGAATGCCACCCTTGGAAAGATGTTTATCACTTACTCAAAGATAGGTTCTAAAATTATGTACAAGTATTTCCAAACAAAATCATACATGTATTAATTTTCAGATGTAGTGTAACTACCTCACTAGCCAATAATGCACACTTTGGACATTAAAAATATAGTAAACTTCTGGAAAAAATAGACATAGGTTTTTCCAAATTTATGAAACTTTCTAACTACACTTAAAAATCAAAAGAATCCTAAAAACATTATAACATTGTTAAATCTATCAGCATTTCTACCTAGAATCAAAAATTCTCAACTTTTTGCAAACTTAATTCATATGTTTGTGCTGCATTAACCTAGAAGTGAGGTTCTGGTGCTTAACTCTGAGAATCTGAAGCACAATAGCATTATTTCTGTAGTGTTTCTCAGTATACTGTAGATTTGCTTCTCTAAACAAAATCTGTTTCGTATTATCTATGTCAATGTGTTATGTTTCACTTTGAAGAAAATATGGTATAGGTAGACCATGGAATAATAATACATTCTTAATAAAAATATCTATTGTTAACCCATATAGGTCCTGTAAGTTATGTTTTCCTAAAACTGGCCTTTTCAGAAATAAGATGGACTAAGAAAATGTCTTGACAACATTGATAGCTTCAATCCTATCTTCAAAAACCAGCATAAAATAACTGAATCACTATGTAAATGTTTCAATATTGAAAAAATAACTTATTCAGGTAAAGGACAGAAACTCTCCAGATTTTCAATATTTGTGAAGTATACTTTTGATTTTGAAACAATTTTATCTTTATAAAATTTGGAGAAACACAGTAAGGAGTTCTCAAATACCCTGTTCCTATTTTCCCTAAATGTTATGCTCTCATATCACCATAGCACTTTTGAGAAATGGAAAAATTCACATTTTTGCATGATCAACTAAAGTCTTCCTTCAAATTTCATCAGATTTTTAAAATTAATCTTCAAGTTTCCGGATCCAATCATGATCAATCACTGCATTTAATTATAATGTCTGTTTGGTTCTTCTTCTGTTCTTCAGTCTTTCCTTCATTTCAGTGACCTTGACACTCACCAGGAGTAATGGAGGATGCATTAGTGAATATCCTCAACTTCAGTTTTTCTGATGGAAAAACTTAGATTATGGGGCTTTTGCTTGCATATTATATGTCTTCTTTCAGTTTTTAAATTTTATATTTTTGTATATTTCCAGTGCACACTGACTACATTCTTTGTGAGGAGCCGGTGAGATTACACACCACATTGTAATTCCTTTTTCCACCCTGCTTCTCTCCTCCACCCTTTTCCCTCTATCTTTCGGTTCCTTTCTCTTTTCCAGTAGATCCATTTCATCTTTTCTTAGTATTTATTTTTTACTTTGCCCCTTTTACTGTATTTTCTTATGTAAGAGAAACTATGCAGGTCTGATTTATTTCGTTTAACATTATGGACATTTGTCAGAAAAATCGCCAGTGTAAAATGCCATTCTTATCAGATGATCTCAAGTATAGATGCTGTCAAATATGTCTTCCTGTTTGCAAAGGTACTTTCAGGGCACGCCCAGTCTTCCTCGTAGCCATACTCTCAGAATTCCCCTCTCCCTGTGCATCCCGGCCTCATGGAAGCTGGCATCCGTTTCCCAAACAGATCTGGCGGGAAGCCTCTGGTGCACACTCACACCCTGTCCCTGTCCAGGCCGCTAATCCTCACAATATTCTCCTAGGACAGCTCTTGTTTCCTCTGAGGCAAAATGCCTGAACTTTTCAGCAGAATGTATTATTTTTTCCTTTGCTTTTCTGTAGAACATTATTTCTAAAACCTGTAACTAGTAAAAGACAGTAACTAAGATGACAATGTTTCGAGGTTGTTTTTGTTTCTTGTTGTTTTCTCAGTCCTTGTGAATTTTATATAGTAAGTCTTGGATGAATGACTGAAATAGTTTGTGATGACGTGGAGGTATGTAAACTTAGTTAATGCTCTGAATGTAGAAAATTGTAAAGCAAATTTAGTGGTTAAGGGTAATGAGTCCTTCATAAATGACATTAAAATCTCCATAAATTTCACTATTCTTACCTTTAAAATGAGTATAGTAACTAAATTTACTTCACAATTTGTAGTAAGGAAGATGTGAAAAAGCTTTGTACAAAATTATGAGCACAGATTTGATGATTCCATATTGTAGTTTGCCTATAAAAATGGATTATACAGGCAATTATTTTGACAACTAGGTTTAACAGCTGTATGCTCCTATGGTTAAGTCCATGTAGGATTCTGGAGCTATAAGTCTAGATGAAAATCCACTCTGTGCTTTACTGGATGCATTACTTGGGCAAATCCCTAAGCGTTAGACGTTCATCTTTAGGAAAACAAAACGGCAGCCACTTCATGGAGCTTTTTTGGAAACTGATACACCTATGATACATACTGTCCCCAAACATTACATATTATTATTAGTTTCATGATTAAAGTGAAGTAAAATATAATACAGTATAAGTTTCATCATACACTGAATATATAAATTATATTGCTACATGGTAATACCTGTTATTAATTTGAACTCAACAATAACAACTACAAGAGTTCATTTAAAGTATTCAAAGAATGCTAAATATCATTAACAATTGATACTATGAAAAAATAGGGCTTTGGGGAAGTCGGTGGAATGGAAATAGTCTGTGCTGCTCTGCAGAGAAAAGTCCGTCGAACAGGAAAGAAAATATTTCTGGTTCTGGGGTAGTGGTGGGTCAAACTAGAACATGAAGTATTTGTGAGAAAGAAGACTGACTGGAAGGAGTCTTGGGCAGTGTAAATGTTCCATTTTTTTCTAAATTAAAAGGGATTATAATTTTGCCAATTCCCATTATATGTGTAAACTTCTGGGACATAATTATCACATAGATTATACTAATAATTCACTAAACTTAGATTAAAGAAAAAGTGACTCAATGCTAAAAAATAACAGTGAGAAGTGCAGTTCCCACAGTACTACCTGTAGATAAAACTTCACACAGATACACAGGGCACATACTCGTACCTTAGTGTGTCTGTGGTTTTCATTAGACAGTGATTTTCTTCAGACTTAAATACGCTTGCTATGAAGGCAACCAGCCTATATATTTCAACCTTTCAAGAAAAATTGAACTGACAGTTCCTTGACTGTTCCCCAAGTATATCAAACAGTACTAATGGTATCTCTCTAAGCAAAGATTTTATGGAATATCTGTCAACACATTTATTTTATCTTTCTCTCTCATAGAAAAATTTTATGAAGTCCTGAAGGTATTCTCCACAAGGCAAGTGAATTTGTTACATTTAAAACTAGCTCTAATGCTGTTACAGCTAAAGCATAGAATCAGTTTATCCTGATGTCTAACAAAAAAATAAAACAAAAGTGAGAGATATATTTCAAGTATGAAGAGTTTAAGAGTTCTTAAAATCTTCTGTGACTTTTTTCAGGGTCATTTCTGCCTGGGCTTAATAAAGACACAAACATGCTAATATATCTGCTTTAAATCAACATTATAATTGCAAAAATGTATCTAGATGTCTACTGGGAGTTAAATAGAGTTATCACTCACTAAGATTCCTTTACCAAATGGCATATTCTGTATAAATGATTTAGACACAATAACAAGCATTTAGGTATTGGCTTTTTAAAATATTATACTGCAATTATCAATTGGGGCTGATAATTTTATAGTTGGCATTTACGTTAAGTTTGAGATACCTGTTAGATGAAGACAAAATATAACTCACACACAAATGTCCTCGTGGGATCATAATTAATGGCACTTTACACATACATAAATTTTATTATCTCTTATGTAACACTACTGAATAGAAAAATATTTTTGTGAAACCAGTGGAGAGTTTTTTCTTTTCCACATCAGAACCAAAATAATAAAAATTGATAACCATTTCATCTTTGCTTTTTTTTTCTCAGAAACAAAATTTTTTTTGGTACTGCAAATCAAACTCAGGATCTTGCAGTTTCTAGACAGGCACTTGTGCTGCTGAACTATATCCGTAGCCTTCTCAGGAAACTTTAATTCATACTTTCAATGGATTTCATATTTTAAAGCATATTTTAAAAGTTATGCTCCACAGTGTAATGATTTTCATCACTAAGCACCAGAAGCAATGGCAGCAATAAGTTAAATCCACTACTTAAAACCCTGTGGAAATATACGTGATTAAAGCTTTTAGATCAACAGGGTGTCTTACATTCTAGAAATCAATTTATATTCAATTTTATTCACCAAAATGAACGTATGTATTTCAATAGTTATGTAGAATATCCTTGTCAACAGCATCTCTTATCCAAAATGTGAAAGATGGGGGACTTCTGGGAAGATGGCGACCAGGTAATCAGCAGAAAAGATCCTTCCAGAGAAAGATCTCCAGCTCGAGACAGGCTTGGTGCACGTGGGTGCCGGGACCACGGCTGTGAAGTTCAAACTGAATGTGTTGCTCTGCATAGCCCAGGACACAGCGGGGTGGCCCAACTTGCCACGGTGAGGAGCGGGCGGGCCCGGAACACTGGGCACCCGAGGTGCTTGGCATGGCGCACAGGCGGTGGCTCAGTCGGGTCTGTGCACCCCGAGGGCACCCGCGGTGGGCCGGAACCTCCCACCTCCCAACCCTGTGTGGCTCCCCGGTGGCTGTGGCCACAGAATTGGCTTTTTGGTGGCTGCAGTGTGGGGCAGACTCGGAGCCCGCACTCCTCGGGCAGGCTGCGCTAATCCTGGCTGTGGACCGGGGTCCCGCTCAGGTCCCTGTCCCCACAGCCGGCATCCTCCTAGGTCTGAAGCCTGTGGCCATGGCAGTGTGCAGAGCAGAGCAGAGCAGAGCACCTCGCTAACTTCCCCAGGCCTGGAGCACGTGGGCACTGCAGCAGCTGAGGTCGGAGGCCCCTGCGAGAGCACCAAGGAGACAGAGAAGTGCCGGGGAGCAGCGGATCACAGGCAAAGCATGAAATATTAGCGCTTTGGGGCCCTCCTGCCTGCATGGACCCAGGGATGGGTGAGCTGTTTGCATGCCGCCACCGGATTTCTGAGTCGGGGAGGAGCTCCGCCCAGAGAGGAACATCTGAGTGACCACCTGCCTGCATGGAGCCCGGGGGCTGGTGAGCTATTTACGCGCGCCAGCCACGTCTCTGGGTAGGGAGTAGCTTGGCCCACAAAGGAGCATATGAGCAGCCTTTAGAGTGGAGCTCTCAGCAGAAAGCTTAAGGGACATTCTCCTGAAGAGAAGGAGCCATTGGAGCAGCCTTTACAATGGACCTTTGCCTGGTGAACTGCCTGGGTAATTTATAGCTCAATATTTTCAATCTGATACCCAAAAATGGGAAGACAGAAGAGCAAAACGCAGTCTCAGAACTCAACCCCACCCAGAATAAGTCCTGGATGCTAGGATATAGGGGAACTAGGAAGCCACATACCTGCAAGTTCTGAAACAATTGCATCCAAAATAAACAAACAACTCCATCAGGCCATAGAAGAGATTAAAGCAGAAATAAGCCACATACCTGCAATTAATGAAACGATTAAGTTCTAAGTAACAAAACAACTCCATGAGGCCATAGAACAGATTAAAGCAGAAATAAGTCACATACCTGCAATTTCGGAAACGATCACATCCGAAGGAAAGAAACAACTCCACTAGGCCACAAAAGAGATTAAACTAGAAATAATCTCTCAGACAAAAAGTGAACTGAAAACTATAATGGAAGAAATGTTGCATACACATAGAGAAGAAATAGATAAAAGAATAGAAGAAAATAGAAGACAAATGGAAACGTTACAAGAGCAATTTAGGAATGAATTACCATGAATGAAACAGGTCCAAAGAGATTGCCAGGAGTTGAAAACTTCCATTGAAAGGATACAAAACCTCTTAAATGAAACCGAAGATAGAATTTCAGATCTTGAAGACAGCATGGCAGCTAATGAGCATGAAAGGAAGGATCTCATAAAGTCATCAAGGATCCAAGAAAAATCAATCCAACAGATGCAAGATGAGGCAAAAAGAAATAATATTTGAGTTATAGGAGTTAGTGAAACAGCAGGAGACAACACAAATGATATAAAAAGAATATTTGCTGAAATAATAGCAGAAAATTTCCCAAACATGGTAAAAGACACTGAAGTACAGTTAATCGAGGCATATAGAACCCCAACGAGCCATAACCCAAAGAAAACCACACACACATATAATAGTCAAGATCCTAGACATCCAGCAAAAGAACACACTACTAAAAGCTGCTAGAGAAAAGAAACAGATCACCTATAAAGGAAAGCCCATCAGAATCACAGCAGACTTCTCAATGGAAACCATGAAATCAAGAAGAGCTTGGAGCAAGGTATTACAGATTCTGAGACAAAACAGCTTCCAACCCAGACTGATGTATCCTGCAAAACTATCCTTCAAATTCAATGGAGAAATAAAATATTTCCATAACAAAGAACAATGGAAGAACTTCATGAGTACCAAACCAGCATGGCAAAAAGCAATAAAAGATACTCTAGATACAGAAAAAAATGACCACAAACTCAAGAACAATAGAAAGAAACCCTCAAACAGAACAAGTAAGTAAACAGATAGCAAAAGTAGGAAAACAACAAGTAAATAACATGACTAGAATAAGCCAACATATAACCATTATAACCATTAATGTAAATGACCTCAATTCACAAGTCAAAAGGAAAAGATTGGCAGAGTGGATTAAGGAACACAATCCAACGATATGCTGTATACAGGAAACACAGTTTACTCAAAAGGAAATCCACAGGCTGAAAGTTAAAAGATGGAAAACAATTCTCCATGCAACAGGTCTGCAGAAAAAAGCAGGGGTAGCTGTTATGTTTGCAGACAATGTAAACTTCAAACCACAAACAATCAAAAGAAATAAAGAAGGCCACTACATACTAGTTAGGGGAAAGCTGCAAGAGGAAAAGATAACAATCCTAAACATTGATGGACCAAACAATGGAGCACAAAACTTTACAAGTCAAGTCTTAAAAGATGTGAAAAATCAAATAATTAATAACACTACTGTAATAGGGGACTTAAACACCCCTCTGACACAAAGAGACAGGTGAAATGGACAAAAACTCAGCAAAGAAATAACAGACCTGAACCAAACGTGTGAACAAATGGACTTAGTAGATGTCTACAGAGTGTTCCACCGCAAAACATCAGAATACACGTTTTTCTCAGCTGCACATGGGTCTTTCTCTACAATTGACCACATTCTAGCCCATAGAGCACATCTACCTAAATGCAAAAGAACTGAAGTTATCCCATGCATATTATCTGATCACAGTGCAATGAAACTGGAAATTAATGACAATGGAACTCCAAAATTCGCATAAACACTTGGAAAGTAGACAACAACCTCCTGAATAACCAAGGGGTCACACAAGAAGTTAAAGAAGAAAGTAAAAAATACCTACAAATAAATGAAAATGCAAGTACAACCTACCAGAATCTGTGGGATGCGATGAAAGTAGTCCTCAGAGGGAAATTTATAGCAATGAACTCACATATAAAGAAAACAGAAAGAGAGCAAATAAATAGCCTAATACTACACCTCAAACTCTTAGAAAAAGAGCAACAAGCCAAACGAAAAGCCCAAGGAAGAGAGGAGATTATAAAACTCAGGGCAGAAATTAATGCAATAGAGATGAAGAAGACTCTACAAAAAATTAGTGAATCAAAGAGTTGGTTCTTTGAAAGAATAAATAAAATTGATAAACCCCTAACCAACCTTATCAAAAAAAGAAGGGAAAGAACTCAAATTCAGGCAATAAGGAATGAAAAGGATGAAATCACTACAGATTCCACAGAAATCCAAAAGATCATTAATACCTACTTTGAAAATCTTTACTCCCATAGGATAGAAAATTCAGAAGAAATGGACACATTCCTAGAAAGGTACAAATTACCAAAATTGATTCAGGAAGATGTAAAAATCCTGAACAACCCAATATCAATTAACGAGATTGAAGATGTCATGAAAAACTTACCAACAAAGAAAATCCCAGGCCCTGATAGATTTACAGCAGAATTCTATAAAACATTCAGAGAAGATCTAATGCCAACACTCTTCAAACTCTTCAATGAAATTGAAAAGGAAGCAACTCACCCTAACACATTTCTACAGGCAAGTATTATACTGATACCAAAACCAGAGAAGGACCCAACCAAGAAAGAGAACTATAGGCCAATCTCTCTAATGAACATAGATGCAAAGGTACCCCACAATATACTAGCAAACAGAATACAGCGAATCATAAAGAAAATTATACACCACGACCAGATAGGATTTATTCCAGGAATGCAGGGATGGTTCAATATTCACAAATCAATTAATGTAATACATCATATCAATACAGCCAAAGACAAAAACCATATGATCATCTCAATAGATGCAGAAAATTCTTTTGATAAAGTCCAACATGGATTCATGCTAAAAACCTTAGAAAAAATAGGAATAGATGGCCTCTATCTCAATCTGATCAAAGCCTTCTATGACAAACCAACAGCCAACATCATACTAAATGGACATAAACTGAAAACTTTCACTTTAAAGTCAGGAACAAGACAAGGATGTCCATTGTCAACACTCTTATTCAACATAGTTCTGGAAGCATTAGCCAGAGCAATTAGACAAAAGAGAGAAATAAAAGGAATTAGGATAGAAAAGGAAGAAGTTAAACTATCACTGTTTGCAGATGACATGATACTATGCATGGAGGACCCCAAAAACTCCACAAGAAAACTCCTGGAATTAATTGACAAATTCAGCAGCGTAGCTGGATACAAAGTCAACACCCAAAAATCAATAGCATTCCTATATATGAACAACAAACAGACTGAGAAAGAAATTGAGGAAACCATACCTTTTACAATAGCATCGAAGAAATTGAAATACTTAGGAATGAATCTAACAAAGAATGTGAAAGATTTCTTCAGTGAAAACTATAGTACTCTGAAAAAAGAGATCAAAGAGGATTTCAATAAATGCAAAAACATCCCTTGCTCATGGTTAGGAAGAACCAACATTGTGAAAATGGCCATACTACCAAAACTGTTGTACAGATTCAATGCAATTCCCATTAAACTACCATTAGCATACCTCACAGATCTAGAGAAAATATGCCTTAAATCATCTGGAACCAGAAGAGACCCAGAATAGCAAAAGCAATCCTGAGCAACAAGGACAAGTCAGATGGAATCACAATCCCTGACCTGAAATTATACTATAAAGCAACTGCAGTAAAATCAACCTGGTACTCGCTAAAAAACAGACCTGAGGATCTGTGAAACAGACTGGAAGATGCAACCACAACGAAAAACACACTCACCCACCTAATATTTGACAAAGGGGCCAACCAAACTCCCTGGAAAACGGATGACCTGTTTAATAAATGGTGCTGGAAAAACTGGCTTACCTTTTGCCAAAAACTGAAAATAGACCCAAGTTTATCACCATGATCCAAACTCAGGTCAAAATGGATCACAGATCTCAACATTAAAACAGAAACTCTAAATCTATTGGAAGAGAACGTAGGTTAATGTCTTGAAGACATAGGAGTAGGCAGAGAGTTTATAAACAAAAATGAAACTGCAAGGGAAACACTTCAAAGAATCAATAATTGGGATCTCATCCTACTGAAATGTTTCTGTACATCTAAAGAAATCACCAGCAAAGTAAAAGGAAAACCCACACATTGGGAAAAAATCCTAGCTGGCTATCCCTCAGACAAAGGTCTTCTATCTAGAACATGCAAAGAATTAAAAAACATGTACCTTTCCAAATTCAAACACCCAATCCAGAAATGGGCATCTGAGATGTATACACACTTCTCAGTTAAAGAAATACAAATGGCAAATAAATATATGAGAAAATGTTCCACATCCTTAGTCATTCGAGAAATGCAAATAAAAACAACATTGAGAATTCCTCTCACCCCAGTCATACTGGCCAATATGAAAAAATCATCCAATAACAAATGCTGACAAGGCTGTGGAGAAATAGGGACTCTATTACACTGCTGGTGGGAGTGCAGACTGGTGCAACCACTGTGGAGAGCCGTTTGGAGATTTCTCAGCAAACTGGGTCTAGATGTTCCATTCAAACCAGCTATTCCCCTTCTGGGTATTTTCCCACAAGATCTGAAAATATCATATCACTCTGATATATGTGCACCCATGTTTATAGCAGCACAATTTGTAATAGCTAAAATGTGGAAGCAACCCAAATGTCCATCCACAGAGGACTGGATTAAAAAACTGTGGCATTTTTATATAATGGAATATTATCCAGCTATAAAGAGGGACAGATTTGGGGCCTTTGTAGGCAAATGGTCACAACTGGACACCATACTCAGGAGTGAAATAAACCAGAGGTACATGTGCAGGCAGCGTATTGTGTCACTGGTGTAAGAACCTGAGGATGGGAATATAAACTAAGAGACATGAAGGAAATCTGTTCAAAAGCAAAGAACAGATGGGACAAGGGAAAGGAGACAAGAAAGAGGCAAAAATGTATGTATGTATGTATGTATGTATGTATGTATATACATATGTGCAGGATGGCTAACATGGTTCTACTATTGTCTTATGTCACTTAATGGTAAGGAATAGTTGATGACTGGTTGATCGATCTTGTATGTCTATATGCGTTCTCCTGAGCATACACTTTGAAGATATCAATATGCAATGCAATAACTATTGTTGGTTTTCTGTTGTTTTGTCTATTATTCAATTCTGATTATACTGTTATTGTGTTGCTTTGTGTCTCTTTGTTAATGCTCTCCTTTTTTTTTCTGTTGTTGTTGATGTAGTTCTTTCTGCTTTCACACTTTAAAAAGAAATATTAAAAGAGAAGAAAAAAATGAAAAAAGAAGGGATAATTATCTATGTATGTAAGTAAGTATGTATGTATATGCAGCATATCTAACATAATTGTACTACTGACTTAGGTCACTTTATTGTAAGGAATAGTTGATGATTAATTGTTTGATAAATTTTGCATGTCTATATCTGTTTTCATGAATATACACTTAGAAGTTATCAATATGTAATGCAACAGCCATTGTTGATTCCCTGTCATGTTATCTGTAACTCAGTTTTGATTGTACTATTCTTATGCTACTTTGTGTCTGTTTTTAAATATGTTTTTGTTCTTATACTTTTAAGATAAATAAAAACAAAAAAAAGAAGAACAAAATGTGAAAGATGAAGACAGTTTAGTAGCACTTGAGATGTACTGGAGCACATCATGCCTGCGTTCTGTTCTTGGCTGAGTAGAAAGGCATCTGAGGACATATGGTCTCATTTAGCCGAAGGGTCCTTTCCTTTGTCACTGTTAGAGCATGTGACCTCTGCTTCACTTGAGAAAAGTAAATGATATGTGGCCTGGCTAGGAAGGGTAGTATGAAAGAAAATGACACTTTTGCGCTCCAACTTAGTTTTACTCTCTAGTAGCCCAGAAGCTCTATCAAAATGATATCTGCACATAAAGCTTTGAAAAGAAGGGGGCCAGTTAGAGATGAAATTCAGTTGAAAATAATACTTATGAATAGTTGCTTCCTTCTCTTCAAAAACTGCTCATTATCATCTTTGTACATTCTCCAATTCATGAACTTTCATATGATGTGCACATGGAGAAATGTATTTATAACAACTGGTTGATAATAGAAACTGTACAGGAAACCATAACTGGTCATAAAGTACTTTTTATTTTAAATGAAAGCTTTTAAACTGAAATAACTGTAGACATATGTTATAGTTTGTGTCTGTATGTCCCCCCAAATCCTCATGCAGTTATTTGGTGGCTTTTAGAGTTTATGACTAATCCATCATCCAATGCTGGGACTATGGGTGTGAGAGCTACACCTGCCTTAGGGCAGATAGTTTGCTGGGATTATGGGTGTGAGAGCTATACCCTAGGGGGAATAGTTTGTATATGTAAGGGAGAGAAAGAGTCTGCCTGCTTCATTCCTGCAGCCATTCCTCCCTTTTGCTGGTTGTTTCTGCTGTGCTCTGCTGCCCTGAACAGTTTGTGCTCTGCCATGTGCCGCTCTGCCTCTGAACCAGCCAAGTATGGACTGAAACCTCCACAAACTGCAAGCTAAATAAACCTTTCCTTCCTTCAAGTTTGAGGCAGTGGCATGGCTATTGCTGGGCCCATCTTCCACAATGGGCCTCTATGTCTGGTCTCATCTACTCAGCTACAGCTGGGAGGAAGCTTGTGCTATACTTTCTTGAACATGCACTTCTGAGATTTTTGTTCTGGGAGTTTCTAGCAATGGTATAATGGAACTCAAAACAGGCCAGATAAGTAAACAGGCTGTGGTAGGAGCACATTTATGTGATCAGCAAATCTATTTGCATTTTCTTCTGGGCTACGTGCCTTCTGTGTAATTTGCTAGAGATTACTGCATAAATTCAGAGCATTGGAATTTACACTGTGAAGATGTTTTCCACTTGGGTTCTTATAACTGAAGCACACTGTATTGTCCATCCAACTGTTCTTGCCTCCATCTGTTAAAAGGATAATGCTAGGTAAACCTTAAAACCACAGCTGAGGATGGCATGAAAGGTATCGCATCTCTGAGTATTAACAGTGTGAAAGCCACTGAGCACAATAGTACATTTATCTTAGATTTGCATGGCTGAAAAATACTTTTACTGTATAAAGACACAGAGCTTTGTGAATTTGCTATAGCAAGTAATAATAATTATACATTTAATTATGTAATTGCATATATAGTATAGTTCTTTTTAAATTAAATTATATAAGAAAATAAGTTTTGGAGGAAAAATGCCTGAAAAGAACCCCTTTTTTATATTAAAGTAGCTAATGTAGCCCTGTTTCTAAGTGTTACCTAATTACAAAGTAAATATTAAATTTTATGTACAATGAAATTCTAGTGTGCATGAATTCAATGTGCCAGTACATTTGCTTCAGTGTTCTTTTCTGAATCTTAGGCAATCTGATGCTTCCAATCATGTTCAAATAAAAATATCAGAAAATTAGCATTTAATATTTTCACAAAAAGTTTTCTAGTTCGAAAGCATGCCCATGATTGGGCCTATGTTCATCTTTTTACCTAAACTTTAAATCTTCCAGTATCTCTTGGGCTGTATTCTGAGTCATTCTCTCTTGTCTTTCATTGAGCTTCTACATTGTGTTGTGTGTATCTTTCTGCTTAAAACAGAACAGAGACGCTGTCTTTATTTTTCCTCTGAGTTAAATAGCAGAGATGATGAAGAATGTCTCCCAAGGATTATTTATATTAGCCCTTCAGACAAGAACGGGTCTAAAGATCATTGAGGTTCCCTGACCTCAGTCTAAAGAATTGTTCTGTAATACAGCAAGGATCCTCTGGAAAATATCAGTGAGACTTTCTGTTCTGATGATGTATCAGAAACACTCCTTATAGAATTTCCTTTCCTTTTCAAAAGTCAAGTGATTGAGATATAATCTAAACTAGATAAGATTAATCCACTTTTAGGGCAAAATTCAATAATTTTCATTAATTTACTGAGTTAAGCAACAATAATCATAATCCAGCAAAAAGAAAATTTCATTACTCCAATAAAATATATACTGCTCATTTAGCATTTGTGATTTGTTAACCTTGAAAATTATTCTTGCCTTGTCCACAATTTTGATTCTAAATACTTTACCAAAAACCAACTCATACTGAAATTTTGAAAATATTTTATATGGTAGATTTCACTGTAGACAGCATGTGTGTGCTCAGGCACATTGGTCACAGATGTGTTTTCTATCTGTGGTGCTTAATTTCTGCCAAAGCAGAGCTTGAATGAAGGACTTCTGTGAAGATATTTCAGATACATATTTTTGAATGATGCTTTCTGAAAGAAGGAAGTGAAACTAGAAATAAGAAAAAGCTGGAGAAATGAATTAGTTACTTGTAGGTGGTGTGTGTGTGTGTGTGTGTGTGTGTGTGTGTGTGTGTGCACGTGCGCACGTGATTAGTCCCTATTACCAATCTCAAAGAAGCCTGACTCAGAATCATCCCTTTGTTGAGTAGAAAGTGAGAAAATGTGTCAATTGATGATCCTGCACTTACTGGCTGTCTTCTCTAACAGCAAGGAATCATCCTTATGATAAGCTTGCTTTGTACCTATTTTAGACAGTGCTCATGTCTTTAGACTAAAATGCTGGGACAGAAAATTGGAATATACAGAAGTATTTGAGAGAAGATGTCAGCAGCATGCATAGAAACTGCCTGGCAAGATGTAGACATTGTCTCCAAGCTTGAACTTCAATATCTGAGCTGTATCCAAGCTTCAGAGTGTCATCTCACCATACTTGGGGTGTCATCACTGATGTCGTTGTATGATGTTTTAGATCCTAGATGTTCAAATAATGCTTCTACAGTAACAACATTCGCTGTTGTGTTTCTTCCTACCACAGTGTCACATCCATAAGGTCTTGGCACAGATTCTGCAGTCCTTATAGTTAATACAGTATTTCTGCTAACATCAAAGATGTCACACCTGAGGTGCTAAATTAAGTTGATTTTCAAGGAAATAAAGAGAAATATGGGTGAATTTAAGTGGGGCTATCATACAATTTTCCAAGACATTTAATGCAGTTGTATTCTTAGCATACATTCCAGAAAGTAGGCCTCGTGTGTCTCATTAGAAGATGAGGGTTTACTTTCTCGTCTATAGAACTCAGGGTAACTTACACACATGTTGCTTTTAACACCTCATTCCTTTTCTGCCTTGTCTTTGGCAGTAGGGCATTTGTCTTATCAGAGCTTACAAAATCCTGTTCAGAAGTGTTACACTCTATAGAGCAACTAGCAGTAAAAACAGTCTTTATATGGCTTCCTCTGAAATAAGTCCAGGGACAAGACATGTGGGAAAACATTTGCTTTGGAAAGAGATTCTGTGTGTGTATGGTAAAGTGGAAAGAATAAGAAACATTTTAGAAAAGGCTTTTAAAATCATTTTTTCTTCCTTTTATTTTGGGCTGGGATTGAAACTATGGCCTTATACTGTATTGTATTCCTTTTTTGTTTTTCATTTTGAGACATTTTTCCTAAGTTGCCAAGCAAGGATTTGACTCTGGGAATTTCCTGTCTCCAACTCCTAGAGTGGTGGAGGATGCACAGGGATGTGCCACTGTGTCCAACAAGGGTATTATTCTTGATTTCATTACTTTCTTGGCACCTGGAGCAGGAAACTCCCTGGGAATCCTGTAGTACGCAAGTTAGAATTGTTGTTCTCAAAGGTGTGAGGCTGTGACATTTACACAGTGTTATTGTAAACATAACTATTATTCTGTAGTAATAATTATTTGTTGAATACCAGTTCTGGAAAATTAAAAGATAAAGTCATCTTTCTAGTTTGGGCAAGTTCTAAGTTTTGAGAAAAGACCAAGGCAGATCAGACAGGAAAAGTTGAGAGGAAGAGGAGTTCAGAAGCCAGCATTTGGAAAAGGAGTTGGCAGAATAAAAATCTGTAACTAAAAGTTTATTAAATGTGGAAAAGGAATGTGCAATGGGCACATGTGCCAAAATATGGACTCAAGCAAATGTGACTCTCGGATCTTGTAGAGTAGTCATCAGAATGAATCCTCCATTTGGGAGGAGCGGGGAGAGCAGCGCTCTACTTGAAACAGGTTATTCAGGCTATGAGAAAATCAAAGCGTCCAGGTAGTGGATACTGTACATGCAGTTTACAAAGGGCATCTTCCAACTTCTTCTGTCTGGGTGAGGTTTGGTAAGGAGATATGTTGTTCTGTCAGAGTCTAGTTTGAAATGGCTGAAATTAATCCGGAACCACTCAGTGGAGTTAGAACTAAAAAAAAAAGTTAAAAGTTACATATTATATAGGTCAAGATTTAAACTCCTCATCCTCTGGTGGATTGATAGTCATATCTGCTTCATACTGATGGGTCCTTCAGAAGTTTCAAAGAACCCTCTTATAGCACGTAACTGCATCAATGCCTGGGTAAAAGCTTACTACTTGAATTAAAAGCAGTTCACCTTGAAACAAGACCATAACCCTGAAAAAAAGGTGAAGAGTGGAGATGAAGTACACTTTTAAAAGCCATTTGTGATTTTAGCATCACCAGTAGATTGTGATGACATGAAGTTGGATACAGGAAAGTAGGAGCTGGTAGACTGTCTTGTTCATCCAGGTATTGCATACTGGGAAAAGGGGTCAAATGTAACCTTGTTAATTTGTTGAACAATTTCATTCATCTAAGTTATGGAAAGTATTGAAAAGCATAAGATGTCTAATAAATCTATTCTATAATAAACAAGTTTCTTTAAGTACCTTACTATTTCCATGTACAATGATCCATACAATTGAAATTGTTCCATTTTTTGCTGCTCCATGCTTTAGTTTGTCAGAAATACATTAGTCTATGAAACTTGTGCATAGCAAGAGGTTTGAGAATGGGATTATATATTTTTTCTCTTTTTTGGTACCAGAAATTGAGCTCAGGACCTTGCACTTGCCAGGCAGGGGCTTATAGCCCTGAGCTGTATCCCTGACCTCAAAAGGAGGGGATTGTAGCAGGAAACATTGTTACCACAGGCCCCCTTTGCCATCCTTTTCTTCTACCCCAGCTGTTGGAACTGTTGATCTCTTCTCTAAACAATTGTGCCTAATGAAGTACCATTTTTTTGAGGCAAGAAAAGTCTAAACCATTTCTCAGAAGATTTGACTAATTCTCAGGAAAAACAAATGTTCATAGATTTCTTTTTGAGGTAAAAGAGAACTTGATATTCCGGTGAGACCATGTGTTTTCATAGCTTTTTCTGTGTTTTCAAATTTTCTTCAGTTGCTCTTTCAGAGGTTCAACTGCCCATTAAGTCACCTGAATATGATTGCCAATCAGCTTCACTTTTATGAAACCAAACGTAATAGAGTTAGAAGAGCTTCCTGTTTAAAGATACAAACTAACATATTTATATTCATAAGACTCAGAACTTGATGTAATATTCTGCTGTCATTATTTTAAACATTTTAGTTTAAGACAGGAGATCCTCATATTCATTTATTCACTTGGTTATGTTCATATTTTCTGCATTTATGGAAATTACAATTTGAAATATGTAACCAATCAAGATGTAAGTTGATAAAGAGGAATGTTGAAGGATTATTGTTTCCTTGGTTGATATGAAAGAGATCAAATAGTTTGGAAGAAGCAATAATCACAAGCATAATTGACGAATCTCATAGAGGCATACATAGGTAACGGGGCACCAAAATAATTAGAGGTGAGGCTTATCTGGGAAGATATTCTCAGACCAATAGATATCTGCATCAGTAACTTTCTCATCACTGGGAAAAATACTTTTAACACTTGCGATTTAAAGAAGAAAGGTTTATTTTGGCTTTCCGGTTTCAGCTATCCCAGTACATGCATGGACAGTAGGCTCCGAAACAGAAACGACACGGTAGAGGGCATGGCAGAGGAAAACTCTTCAATACGCGACAGTCGGAAGACAGAGTGAGAGGAGAGAAGCCGAGAACACGCGTGTACTCTTCTGGGTCACGCCTGTTTAGCCCCACCTCCAACCACGCCCTTCCCTCTAGCAGCAAGAAGTCACAATGGATGAATCCACTGACTAGTAGTTTCCCATGATCCAGTCAGCTTCCAAACACTTTTAAGGGGAAGATCTAGGTCTAAATTACAGCAACATTTATATTCTAGGAACTTCGAAAGGAAATAACACATGGCAGTTAAGTTTGGTTGAGATCATTGTCTACGTCGCCTATCATTGTTAATAGAGACATCTGCATCCTCCTTGTTATTTAATGGACTTATTCCAGCTCTGTTATGTGCTACAGATCCTGTTTAGTAAGAGGTATAATCCAATTTGGTTTATGGGATCTTCTGAAAGAAAAGTATTTTCTATGGTAGAGGGTGAGAATTTCAATTCTGAATGAGAATAATGAGCATGATCTCAGAGAGTTATGGAAGGGAGAACACACTCACTGTGAATGCAGGTCATTGGACTGGGAGCTAACATCTCAAAGGACCCAAATAATCTTTCTCTGTCAGTTTTTTCTTACTTTGATGTATTGTTTCTTCTACTTTTTAAATTGGCAGATGCAACTATATGGCCTTAGTGTGCATATTATTCTTTTGAAAAATATACACTATGAAATGCTTAACTAAAGTTGATGAACACATACTTTGCTAGACAAAGCAGTGACAACACTTCACATCTGTCGTCGATTGATAACTGGTGGTCAAATTATAACTGCCAGCTGAACTGAGTAAGCATGATGCTGGGTGTAGGAGGTCCACCTGGGAACTGTTACCAGTGGTATAAGAGGAAGACCTGGAGAAGATAAAAGGCTTTTGGGAACTAAAGAGGCTATTGGGAACAGAGAAAGGCTGTTGGAGCTGGTGGAAGCTGTTGATTGTTTTGGAGGTGCTTGTCGTGCTGGCTTTCCTGATGAACTTGGCTGTTTTCATCCTCCAAGGAGCTTGGGACCTTGTTGGCACTGAGAATGGCTTTGCTTCACTTAGGGTGAGCTCTGGTCCTCACTCTGAGTATCACTTCCTGGTACTGAATGGGAGGATTGTGCACTGCTGCTCTCCAGGAGAAGCTTGCTGCATTAGCTTCCCTAATGGGAACTTGGCCATCTTGATCATTGGAGGAGCTCTGGACCTCACTGTTGCTGAGGATGGCTGTGGTACTTCTTAGGGGAGCTCTGGTTCTTCTGAGCGTCACTTCCTGGCTCCAGTGCAGAACCCTTAGCCTGCTAGCACAGATCCTTCATCCAGCTGGCACGGACTTTCTAGATTCTGCCCCTGACCTTTGGGCCTTCCCTGAACTGATCTGTGAAACAGGACTGTGTGAGGCATTGTCATGGGCTCTGGGTCTACAGTTGGATTCATGGGAGGACTTGTTATGAGCTCTACTATCCAACTGGACTCATGTAGGACATTGTTGCAGGATCCAGGCCTCCAGCTGGATTTCTTGGTCTTAGTGTGTGGACAGATTTCCTGCACTATTTTGTATATTATTCTTTGGGTAACTATTATAAATAACCATATTAAAAATGTGTCCTGTATTATATATTGTTCACCTTGCACAAATAAGCCCCAAACCAACAGAACATCCTTTCTCTTTGCATTTTCAAGCATATGATATCTTGTCATTAGCTAACCTCAACATGCTGTACAATGAATTGGCTCTCAGCTTTATTTTTCCTCTCTACCTGCTCTTCTGAGTTCTTTGTCCAAATGCCCAAACCCACTTAGCTCAATTTTCATAATCCCTAGAAAGGATCTTTCTGACTCTCTATTTCTGTATCAGCAATTTAAATTCCATCTTTGAGTGTGCTCCTAAACGTATTGTCTAGCTGATACCATAAGAAGCAGCATCATTCAGAGAAACAACAACAATAAAACTGGTTTGTGAATTTACTGGGAATGCAGGGAAAGCAAAGTAGGACGATGATATTTTTATTTAAACACTGTACTTGAAAGTTTGTCTGACTTTGCTTAAAGTCCAGTGAGCTACAATCTACCTACCTTTTTCCAGATATATGTGTATATGTCAGAGGTAGAAGTTTGAAGATGAAAAACTGTAAATAATCACTTTAAAAATTTGAAAATGCATATTAAATACAACATCTTTACATTTATGTATTATTTTTATGAGGCTGAGAATCAAACTCATAACCTCATGCTTGCCAGGCAGGTGCTGTGCCACTGCGCTATATCCCCAGCCCTTTATTTTTATTTTGGTAACAGAAATTAAAGTTTATATTATCAAATAATCCATAAAGTTTGTCAAAGTGAGACCCACAAATTGTGGGAGACCGCTGAGAGACCTGCGGTCGGTGTCCATTTTGTAATATATCAGCCGTCTTAAAAGTCTTCTTGAATTAAGTTTCAGTTTCTATCTTAAGTTTCTGCTTTTCTGAGTTAGGTTTCTGTTTCCCATAAGTCACGTGCTATCCGGACCTCCCTCCGTTGCTTAGTTACCCGCTGACGTCAACCTCCCCATTTCCGCACTGTATATATACCCAAAGTTTCCGTCTAATAAACGAGACGATAAGAATCCTGTCTCGTCTCCATTTCTCGTGTCTCTTGTCCCTTTCTCATCCCCGCTCCCCCTCTAGAGTCTCCGTTGACTACCCGCGGGTCGGGTCAACAAATAAAACCTGTAGAACCCCATTCAAGTAAAAGAAAACATCTAAACACTGGACACTCATCACAGACCCAAACTTTGAAATTCCGTCTGTCTAGATAAAACTGAGACTTGAAGAAGACAGGTGAAGGAGCATGCTTCTTGCTAGGTGTAAAGGGTGTGTGATTTCTTTCACCTACCAACTATAAGTAAGGGGAATAATACCCATGATTTTGTGCTGTGTCACTATTGAAGATAATACATGTGACATGCTGGCTCCATTTCTGTTATACAAGAGCTCACTAAGAAACTCTGACTTTTGTCACTAGAAAATTATATTCCTTAATCTCAGTTACCAATTTTCAGGAATATTCTTTCATTAAGCCAGGGTTTAATGCTTTTCAAATTATTTGTTTAATGTCAACAGTTTTATATAAATTCTGTATAATTTGAAACGCTGTTGTTGATATTTTCTATTGTCATGTATTAATTAACCCCAGCTTAAAGATCCATAATAAATTGCATTGAGTTCAGGATTAGAAAGATATACTTGTTCTTTGAATTTTAACCACAAGCAAGAGAAATCAATTTTTCCTCTTATTCTCTTATTGTTTCAACCAAGAATTTCAGACCAAAACTAAATTTAGTTCTAGATTTTGTCATTTTTTAAAATTTCTGTATGGTTTCACCAATCTGCTGTACTAACTACTGTGATACCATGCAGTCATATCTATGAATTTGTTAACATCTCATGACCACCATAATATATAATTTATTATTATTATTATTATTTTGGCCTTAATTAAGCAATAATCAACCTATCTGCCATAAGGATTGGTAGGCTGGATTAGATTTAAGGAACAAAAGAGTCAGTGTTTTGGCTCGTCACTCACTTTCTGCTTGCTGCCTGCCACCTGCCCTCCTTTGCCTTGGGCTGTTTCTCCTCTGCAACGCCCCTCTGCCGTGTGCCGCCTTGCTCTGAGGCCAGGAGTGAAACCTCTACAAACTCTAAGCTAAATAAACTTTCCTCCTTTAACTTTGGGTGGTGGGTATTTCATCTCAACATGAGCAAAGTAGCTAAGACATTTTTCCATATTACTAATGTTCTTTATCAGGACTTGGTACGTATGTATAACATGTTGTAAGCATGTTCCGTTCCTTTATCCTGCCCTTCCTTTTCTCCTCCCTCTCCTAAACTTCTTCACTTCCAAGATTCTGCTTTCTAGTGTCCCATGCTTTCTGTTACACTTGATTTATTCATTTCTGTATATTTTGAGGAAATCTTTAGTGCAAAGTTTACTTTTCTCTAGAGGCATATGAGTAGCTTTAGCTAAAAAGGATTTTTAAAAAATTCATTTTTGGAATTTGTAGATACTGATATAAAATTCTGATTAAATGTCTAGCACGCACAAGGCCAAAGAAAAGCCATCACAAAATTCTCCTCTTGTTTATCATAAGGTAAATATGTCTTTCTACTGTATGACCTCATCAACATATTAGTTGAGATTTTTTACTTTTATCTATGTAAAACTTTTCATCTTCAGATAGCGATACTATCTTAACATTCTCAATGTGTGGGGATCAGAGGACAAAATTCTAAGGAAATGCAAATGATAAATGCTCTTTATCTGTAAAATAAAATGATAGGTACATAATGCCGGTGAAAATAGCCAACCAAAATTGCAACTTGTGAACTTTACTTATCTTTGATATGTGTAAAGTACTAATTAAAGCAGAATTTGAAAACTTTCCAAGTTTATGTTTGTGATCCTTTGTATTTGCACCATAGTAATCCATTGTTTTAATCACATTAATATTGTGAACACTTAAATATTATGGCTGACCTGGCTAATTCATTAAAAATGTATTTGGGGATGAAATTTCTATTCCTATGAAAATGTCATTTTTAATTTCATTCTACTGGTTTGAACAGTTTTACAAACATAAAAAAGGAAGTTTGCTTTAGACTTTGTTTTAATGAAGGAGTACAGTACATTTCCATTTATTTAAGTATGTTTGGTTACAGTTCATTACAATCACTTTTACAAATATATCAAGATAATAATTATATATAAAATATTATTTTAAAATATAAAATTATATTTCTTAAAAGTACAAATTGCTGGTAAGAGAAAGTATATCATAATATTTCATGAAAAGTAACAGAAATGGAAAAAATAGAAATTGAATATAATGGTAATTATAATCCAATATGTAGTCAATGTTTAACCATGAAAAATGATTTTTAGATTCTCCCAGTTGCCAGGTTTACTGTAGTAAAGTTTCTAATGTCATTTATGCTTTAGCTCATAGCTTACATAAGTGACATAAGAAAAATGCATAATCTAAATGTTAAATATGGTTTATATTTTTGCTCTTACAATTGCAGAGTCTGCCTAAATGAAAGAATTTTAGGTTAATGATGATAATTTTGTAGGGCAATTATTCTTTATTGAAAAGTATTACACCCTAACATGCATTGTTCTCTTTATGAATCAGTTATGAGATTAAAAGTAAGAACAAAGCATGCATTTGTATATTCTGTTTTTTTATCTCTTCATGCTATAAAAGAATAGCAATCACAGATAAAAACCATGTCCCTTATGTTTTTGAAGAAACTAATAGCACCCTTTGGAGTTGATAATTGGCAAAAATCAGCAACCAGAGGCTTTTGAGGTACGGTTGCCATGGAAAATTTGCTTTGAAGTTGGCACTTGTGAATATTTGACTTAATTCTCTTTCCAAGTTTTGGGACTGACTGAAAATCATTATCATTTTACAGAGGAGGCATTTTTGAGAAATCTGATAAATGTTTGTGATCTCAATAGTTATGGACATTTGTATGGGATTCAGAGAAGTTATTCACCAAAATATTTTTATTACTTTATAGCTGTTTTACAACTACATTTTTGAAAACCTAAATTTTTGTTATAAAATGATGAAAATAAATAAATCCATTTCTACTACTGCATAAATTTCAACAATAAATTAAATAATATTTCTCTATTGTGTAAATATTAAATACATAGGTGAAAATAGTGCTTGGGGATTTTATCTTAGTGGAGAACATTTTAAAGCATATGATTATATCCTAAGATTTACTTAAATATCATAATCTTGTGTCTTCACAATTTATTGTAAACCACAGAAAGAATGTATAGGTAAAGTCAAGATTTAAAATATATAAATAAAGAGAAGGTATCTTATCTCTAAGCAACAAAATAAATGCTGGCTTGCTTTCTTTAATTTGTAATTATAAGTTTTATTATATAAATAACATGAAGACGAGTACTCAAATACATTAATAAGAAGCATTTCCATAAACAGGTATAATGAAAACCATGTCCAAAAATTTTAAGAAAACTAATGAAGAGTAATTTGAAAGCGAGTGAAGTACTCTAAGTAATTCTACATCCGTAATGCAGGGAGGCATCACATGAAAGCACGTATCTATCTTTTACTCTGCTTGCTAAGAAGCACTTTTAAGATATTTTTATACCAACAGTAGTTTAAAATTTATACTTTGTTAATATAAATTTATTATATTATTAGAAAATACAAATATAAAGCTAGTGTTTGACACATGAAGAGGAAGAGGACATTTGTATAAGGAAAATAAGCTATACATAAGTATGAAAATGTTGCTGAATGTTATGTATCCTTGGATTAAAATATAGATCGGTTGATATTGATCACTTTCTTTTGTGGAATGAATCAACCTTTTAAAAGGAATATTCCTTACTTAATTAAACTCATGTATTTTTCTTGTTTGAGTTTCTTAAATATTGATCATAACTGGTGAATATGAATAAATAGAAATCATATCCATTGATGAACTTATCTATTCCAAAAGCAAAGATAAAATAATTATATTTTTAGTTTTTATATTTCTTGTTATTTAATGACTAAAATGTTTGTAAAAATGTACATATAAATGCATTTTACAGAAGCTACTTTAAATCATTGCTTCAAAAGAATAATTATTCTTTTTGCATTCAGTTTCTGATCTGCAAAGTTCTTATGTGCAATTTGGGGGGGGGCCGGATATAGCTCAGTGGCATAAGCACTTGCATGGAAAGCCTGAGATCATGAGTTTGACTCCTTGAACAACAACAAAAAAAATACAAATAAATAAATAAATAAAATATTTTGGGGGGACTATCTTACAACTGAAGATAAAAAGTGAACTAAAAAATCTTATTAAGTAATTAGATGAGTGTTTTCCAAATTAAACCTCAAAAACTACAATGATAAAGCAGTTATACAAAATTATTTTAAATGCTTTAGAAATTAAAGTTTTTCTAAGTAATAATGACCTTAAACTGTAAGTCTTTGAAAAGAATGAGTAACAGCATTTATTCTGTATCCTTCAATGTGCCTACCTAATAGGACTAAATATCATATTTGAAAATTCCAAGTTTTGGAAGAGTAGCTTATGTCATGACCTGTGTTCAGATCTCCCCTAGAGCCTCATGCAGTCATAGGTGGAGATATTTCAGAGGTGACTGCGTCCAGAGTGTGTGATGCTGGACTTGCTTCATGGTGCAGTGCTAGGAACAAGGACACTTGATTAAGGGTGTGAGTGCCACCTGCCCTAAGCAGCCTGGAGAAGATACAGGGATAGAAAGAACTGGGGTCATCTTTCGTCGCTTCTGCCCACTATGAAATGTTTCTCCTCTGCGATTCCACCCTGCCTTGGAGCCAACTGGTTGTGGACTGAAACCACTACAACCTGTGAGCTAAAATACACCTTTCTCCTTTAACTCTGGGTGTTGGATTCTGTCTGCGCAAAGGAAAAGTAACTAGGATAACTTAGAAATAATTTAAAGGTTAGGGGAAGAGAGAAGCCTTAAAATATTTTTGAGTATTTCAAAGTAATATATTTAAGCATGTATTTTTGTTATATCACTTCATGATTTTCATAAATTGAGTGATATTGACTGTTAGTGCTATTGATTTTTGAAAAAAATTAAAAGTTCAATATCTGTTGATTAAGAAAACTCTATGGTTTAATTGTAAATGTGACTATAGAACTAGATTTTTACATTAAATTAATATATCTAAAAAGTTTAAAATGAGAATGTCATCTACTCTTCATATAATAAATGTAGGCATTCATCTCTGCATATATACTATATGAACCATACATAGTTCATGTTAGGGTGGATGGATTTGTTTTTAATATCATTATGGAAAAGGTTTAATCTCTATTAAATTCATAATATTTAAAGGCCTTTACCCTTTAAAATCTAAAACACCAAAAATAAATGTAAAGCATAATGCTTTAATTTTTACTGACCATACTGTTTACAGTTAAAGCAATCAAGCAATAAACTATGGTATATATCATAAAAAAGAAAATTCTGAAAACTCCACTCTCTAAATTCTATTGCATTTATTATATGATTGCAGCAGTGGATATTGTTAATAGATTGTGCATAGTTGGCAATGAGTACAAACTGTAGCACAAAACATGGGTGTATAATACATAATATATAATTCTCCATGTCTAAAATGTTAAGTGATTTTAGTGAATGTTTTCAACAATATATAACCTATTAAAACTGATTTTTTGAGTTTTTATGATACTTACATAAGTTCCTCATAACAGAGCTTTGAAATCTAACAATAAATTTGTGAAATTTTGGCACCGCTCATATAAGATATGATTATTAAAATGCATTAATTTACAAATGACTATCACTTTGATTTGCCAAACATTTTGAAATCTGGCTTTTGAAAGCTAAATCATTTAACAATAATTGTTTATATATTTGTTGTTGCCAAGATTTTAGTTCATAAATATTGCATTTGTATTGAAATAATCTTGATAGGTATCTTTTTATCATTTCATAGCTTCCACATTCATGGGAATATTATACATAAACGTATCTGTTATGGTTTCTCAACAAAATAAATTACTATTTTTGTTCTATATTTTATGTCTCCTGTTTTCTACACATTTCCCTAGTATTCTTGTAATGCTCCAAACATGTAATTTACAGAGTGAGTTCAAGAGGGTAAAACAACATTAAGTTATAACTTGCATTTAAGCAGATGTTGGAATTTTTCATTATGGGTAACAATCCTATTAACATTAATATCTCCATTTTCACTTAAATCAGTGATTTTACTCAAATCACCAATATGTCTTCGGGATGGTGTTATGCCCAAGTGTATAGAGTGACTTATTGGCATGTTAGTACCTATAAAGTATTCCATTATAAAAAACATACTGTTGAATTTCTATTGCTTTGATTTATATGCATATATGAACTAAAACTAAACTATGTGATATTTGTGCAAGATATGCAGTAATACATGTGGCTATGAATGAACTCGTTCCTTCTGCATTTTGGTGTTGAGGATCCATAACCTCCCTGCCACATCCCGTTTCTGTCCTGCATGATCCCACCTGTCCTCATATTCTGCTGGGCACTTCGGCCTGCTCATTAGATCTAAGAGAGCTTAAGTCAGTTTTAAACTTGGAAATAATATTGCTGTTGCTCACATATAAGTATCAGCTTATTCAGGCTCCAAGAATAATGTCTTCTGTAAATAACCATGCAGTTTATAGTTTCTACTAGTACCTTAGATATAGGGCTCTTAATATTTGGAATGTATCACGACAGTTGATTTCAGTGCCATATATTCATAGCCATGTTACTGTTTCAATTACTTTTATAATATTAAGTGTATAAAATAAGACTGGATTATTGTGCAAAATTTCCTGGAAATAAAACTTTTTCTTATTACACTATTAGTCTATGACTTCATACTCAAAAACTTACCCTCTTATCCAGAAACATACCTCAAATGCTTACTCGTGACCTTTTATGATTACGTTTTGTTTTTTCTTCTCTTTGAACATTTGCTTCTTATAAGGCACTTTTTTTCAAAGATAAATTACTTATTTAGTTCAGTTCCCCAGTATGTATTTAGCAAATTCTGAAGGCTCCAGGATACAAAGTGATTTTCTGTTCTTATAGGATATCAATTTCCATAAAATTATAATAATTTTTGAGTCCAAGACATACATTTGCCATGTATGTATAGGCTTATTAAACTCATCTAAATTATAGGTTTGCAATGACAAATTTTATTTTTTAACTTGACCAGGACTCTGTCTTCAGATGCTTGACTAAATTTACCTGGGGTATTTCTAAGAAAGTGTTGTTGGATAGGATTAACACCTACATTCACTAAAGTTGAGTAAAATCATGTAATAAGTTGAAGACTTGATTAGAAGAAAAAGGCTGAGCACTATTCCTGAGTAAGAATGTTTCAGGGGCTGCCCTTGGGCTTCATCTGTTCTATCAGATCCTCTTCCTGGTACTGGAGCAGATTGTTTTCAGATGTGGAACATCAACAAGTACTGAGTCTTCCACCAAATGACACACCCTTCATTCTTTTTTTGGATTTTCTGGAGTCTTTAAGAGTATGAACCAGTTCCTTGTAATAAATATCTGTCTTCTTCAACATACACCCTATCCAGTATGTTTCTCTGCAAAATCCTGATAATTCAAGTTTTGTTAATAAATCAGGATTCTATATTGTATATTGTAATGATTATCATTCATTTTTAAAAAATAAAATGAAATCTCACTAATCTTGTTATTGAGGGAACGTGATGGACCCCGACATTCACCTTTCTGGGTGACTGAGTCTTGTTCAGGCCTCTCCAAACTACTAAGAGTAATGGATCAAGTTGAAATTAGTGTTCAAGAGACCGAAAGCTGCAAAACCACATCAAGCACTATTGATTTTCCGTAAGTGCTGAGGCTTTTAAAGAGATCTAACTAAGAAGTGCATTGTGCAGGATTCTGCTCCATCAATTTTACTGAATTCTGAGAGTTGGATACAGTTTAGAAGTAAGCAAGTGGAAAGACCTTTGGAGTTAATAAACATAGTCGGGTTCCCAAAGAATGGCTGGGTGGGAAATTGGAAAGGCATCGCAGCTATTCACCCCTCCTTGGGAGGAATGGTTGAAACTGGACGTGCTATCAGAGGCTGTCATTGAGGATAACAGAAAAAGGCCAAGATGGCACATGGATGTCACGCATCACTACTTTCCAAACACAGGGACACGGCCAGCTCACCAATCATGTTTATGGGCTCCAGAAACACATCAGACATATGCGTGACAAAAGCATCACACAAAAGGCGCTGTTTTTACACATACTGTCACCCTGCCAAATGATTTATTTCCACCAGCCATTACACACACTACTTCCATCCTAATGGTTTACTTTATGCATACCATCTAATCACTGCAAGGCTAGGTAGTTCTCAGGTCAATGATAAAACTTAATTGGTCAAGTTACCAAAATATAAAGTCAAGATGTTTCAACTGTAATCTTTTTCTACCTTGAAATATAAAACATTTCTTGAACTCAAAATAAAATAATGTTTTAAGGTTGAAGATCACCATCTCCTTACTTTTGACTTATATATATGTTCACAGTACAATATTACAAAAGTTACAAATACCTCTAATACTAAAATGGGTAAGCATAGAATTAAGGCAAAGCTGGATTCTATTAGGAAAGAAGTAATACAGTGTTTATCACTGAGAGGAACATCTGCATCTATTTATTTTCCATGTAAATTACATGATAACTACCAATTTAATATTTTTCTAACTCATCATTTGTACAGTGTCAATATTGAGATATCTTCCATATCTAAATATTCTTACTTTTTGGATTTGGATTTTTCCATAAATATAAATTGTGATGAATATTTTATTTTATTAAGTAAATAAGAGTTTGTTTTGCTTTTATGAGAGCAAATATTTTATCAGTGTCTCTGGGAAATTTTATGTTACACTAGGAAGCATTTGGGATGAGAAATAATGGCTTTGCATATAGGAGAGATGATTTGGGAATTAATTACATTGTTAATGTGTTTGAACACATTTTTATGCAAGTTATACAAGTGTTCTTATCAATTTAAAATTCAGTTAATACTCAACTGTGTAGAAAACAGTGTAAATTTAAAAGTAACAAATACCACGATTAAAAAGTTCATATATATTAAATATATTGTTCCATTTTTGATATTTATCCTCCTAGTCAGGATTTATCTGAACATCTCTAGTAGCATGGGGAGATTAGTATCTCTTTCCAATGCAAATAGAGTTATATTGAATGTGAAATAAAGAAATTTTTCCTGTTTATCTAAGCAAGCATGTAACATAATACAGAAAAAGACTTAAAAACATATCTCTGCGTTAGCAGTAAAATAAATTATTTCTTAAAATACAATATACTATCGAATATATTTCTCACACTGAAATAAAATACTTTTAGCATAGATTTGAATGAATGTATACCATTAAAATGTTTTCATTTTGTAGGAAATTTTACCAATATTCATCATTTAATCTTTTGAACTAATTACTCTATATAATGTAGTTGTAAAAAGTGGTGCCCTATATTTCAAAAGCAGAGATGATGATACATGCTAAAAATGATTATTTGACTAAAATTACATGAATATGTGATCATTTAGTTCCCAATGGGAAAAGTAATTGCTAAAGATTTATTACATTTACTCAGGAAAAAATAGTCTTTTGTGTTTACAGGCTATTTTCCTGCAGTGTGTACAATCATAAGATAATATAGAAAATCTTTACCATAACTTCATCAACATTATAATGAAAATATTCAAATGACCAGAAAAACAATTCACTTAACACTGAGACACAAAACAATGAGTTAAATTTTTGATATTCCACAAGATTCTGCAATGAAAATGGAATATTTTCCCTTTGAGAAAATAAGTATTGTTTCAAACCAATTTTAGAGCACTTCATTAGTGTATCTTTAGAGAAAGAATTAAGGGAAAATACCTATCTTTTCCATTTAAAAGGATATATTAATTATCAAGAAATATTATATTTTCTTATAGTTATTGAAGAGAAAGAAAATTTAAATAATGGGGACATTTTGGAAAACAAGTTACCTTCTCCACCAAACAAAAATTGATGTTCCCCCCTAAGGGTAGTTAATTTTACACCCAAACTTGAAAATTTTCAGTGGAAATAGATGCAAATTTTCAGTTGAGTAGTAGACCTATTAATAAATTCCGTTATATATTGATGTATAGGTGTGTATTCACTCATGATTCGATAAATACACTGATAAGTACACTGGGTCCATGATCTGATCCGCTTTACACACATGAGATCTTTGAGGGAACATTTTAGACTAGATTGAGCTCCTGGCAGATAGTGGAGCCGACAGGATTAGGCGCTAGTGGGAAGCATCCCCGCTATTGAGGTCAATCCTAGCAGGAGAGTAGTAAGACCCAGCCCATCTATCCCCCTTGGTTTCGCTTTCCATCCATCAGTTACGTGCTGTCCGATCACACACTCCCCCCCATTATGTGTTTGCTTTGTCAGAGTCCTACAATGAACAGCCACTCAACAATGTGCTGAAACCTCCAAAACTGTGATGGTGAATCTTTCTGTTTCTGATGCTTGTTTTTGTGATGAAAAGTTTACTAATATCCTCGAATTCATAATATTAGAACTCAATTGCACTTCCTGGCTCATAATTATTCCATTTGCTTTACAAATCACTTTCATGTCCCTTTATATATTTCAATGGACTTTAGTGATTTGCTGGTGCTTTTTTCATAGCTGGGATAAATTTTCATATCTCTCATAAGTGTAGTATATATTAGAAATTAAGAATTAAAATGGTTGTTTCACTAATTCTTATAGGGATGCTGGTGATGACTTTGGAAATAGAATATTTTTTTTCACTTCTTTGCACTGTGAATTTGTCACACAACAATATTCTTCATAAAATATCACATCATCAACTATCTGCAAGTTTTAATATCTTTGCAAAATGTAAAACAGACATCTATTTTCTCATCAACATGAGAAACCAACATGGCAACAGGCTGTACTCCTGAAATACCGAGTGTTGGATCTTTATAACTACTTGGGTTTGCCAGGCACCCTTGATATTTTGTGCGTGCAGCTGCAGGACTGCGTGGCAGCCTCTGTTGTCGCATGGTGCTTCTGCGTCTCTTCTCTTTTTATAATGGTCTAATTGACCCCAGTGCTGCCCCACCTTAAAAACTTCAATCTTCCATGAACTTGTTTCAAAATAACATCGCACTCTGAAAGACCAAGAAAAAGAACTTCAATGTGTATATTTTAAGGGTATGTAATGTAATTCATGAACATTGCTATGTTGTAAAACTAGTTCATTTTTATAAAAATAGAATGCAGTTATTTGTTTGGAGATAAGCAAAAAATGATGTCATATATAGCTTATCCTTTACTTTTTTAGAACTAACTTATGTCTAATATTTGAATATTAAATTGACACATATTTTATTCAATTTAGTAAGTACTAATTTTAAATGATTTGCCAATAATAATTTATTCTATATGAGTACAAACTGGAATGTCTGCCTTATGAGCCCCAAGTTACTTAAACTGACTTTGGACACTTTCTGTGGTTTTCCATAGTGTCTGAACTAATTTACATCAGCACCAATGCTGCGCAAGAGTTCCCTTTTCTCTATGTTTTCACCAGCATTTCTCACCTTTGCTCATTCTGTTAATAACCGTTTTACTGGGATGAGACAATATTTAATCACAGCTTTGATTTACTTTTTCTCTTTATCTTTTCCCCTAATTAGTGACATTGAGTAAGTTTTCATTCACCTAGTGGACATTGCTTACCATCTTCCTTTATATTTTGATATCAGGAATGGAACCGAGTACCCCGTGCCACTGACCTATATCCTTGGTTCACCTTCTCTTGAGAAGTAATTATTGAGATTCAAAGGTATTTTTAAATCTTGCGGCTTGTGGTTTTGTTACTGAGTTTTTGGGAGTTGCTTATATATTTTGGATATCAGCCTGTTGTCAGATGTGTCCTTTACCAATATTTCCCCCCTTTTTATAGGTAATTCTTCACTGGTAAGTGTACCCTTTGCTAGATCCAAGCATTTTTCATTTTGATGTCCAACCCTTATTTGCTTCTCCTGTGCTTTCGAGGTCTTTTCTAAAATATCCTTGCCTATTCTTAATGTATTGTGGAATTTTTCTTATGTTTTCTTCTAAGATTGTCATAGGTTTGGGTTTTCAATTGTAAGGTTTTTAATTGCATTTTTTCTAATCGATTATAGATAGTTGTGTATTTTCATTCTTCTACCATGACTACTTAATTTGCCTAGGACCAATTAGTGACATAACTTTCCATTCTCCAAGAAGTTAACATCTTTGTCTGAAACAGAAAATCAGTTGATATTGTTTCATTTTTTACTATGCATACTGGAAATATACACTCATTTATTTACTATATTCACAACATTAGAACATTTTGAGATTGTCTATATATTCAATCTTACAAATGAGTTTTATATATTTTAATGGTGTTTTCCTGAGATTAATGTCTCGGTTCAAAGAACTGCCTTTAGCATGTTTCATAGGGTAGGCTTGTTAGAAATTTACTCTCTGCTTCTGTTTGTCAAAGAATGTCTTCATCTCTCCTTCATTTCTGAAGGATGGCTTTGCTGATTATGTTCACTAGGTAGCAGGAGTTTTTGTTTGTTTGTTTATTTTTTAGTACTATGAAAATCTTGGGCCATTCTCTGCCCAATAAGGATTCCATTGACAGTAATTTGTGACATCCTTGTATGTTACAATTTCTTGTGTGTTGCTTATTTCTTTCCCTTGCTGCTTAAAAATTTTCTCTGTATCTTTCACTTTTGATAGTTTTATTATACCCATTCAGGTAGTCTTGGGTGAGCTAAATCTGATTTTTGACTTTCCTCTATATTATTTCCAGCTTTCTCTAGTTTGGAAAATTTTGATCTTTTTGTATAAACTCTACCCTTTTGGAATTCTCAAGCTCTTGTTAAGCAAATGTAACTCAAATATTTACTCTTAATATTATCCCTAACCTCTAAGAATTTCTTCACTTTCAGTCTTTTTTGTCTTTTCTGCTCCTCTAGAATATTTTCAAGTAGTCTTTGAGCTTAGTAATTCTTGGTTTTTTTACTGTTTGATCTAACACGTATGCATGCCTTCTATTGTGGTTTAATTTCATGTAGCACAATTTTAGCTGAAGGATTTCTGTTTGATTTTTTAAAACTGGATCTATCTAATCATAAAGTCATCTTAGAATACTGAATTAGTTTTTCTGCCTTTTCCTGGAGCTCACTGAGTTTTCTCATAGTGGTTGTTTTAAATTCTCCATTCAGGAGTTATCCTGTACTCATTACTATGCCATAAGCTTCTGGGAATTTATTTTAAGCTTTAGGTATGGTTGGTTTCTTTCTTAAATTTCTTACCAGATAATGTAGTTATGTTGATATATCAAATTGTCAGTTAATTTTTGAATTATACTAAAATATTTTTCTGAGAATTTACGTTTTACATATTTTTCACATTTGTTTTTTTATTTAAAAACTGAGAACATATTAACAAATACACATACATTTACAAAATAACACAAGAACAATACAAGCAATACTGAAATTCAGACAAAGTGATAGGAAATTAACAATGATTGTTGCATTACATACTGATCTCTTCAAAGTGATTACTCAGGAAAACAAATATAGACATGTAAGATTGATCAAATAATTAATCATTAACTTCTTTTCAATAAAGCAACAGAAAATATTACAACTATGTTAGCTATGCCATATATACATATATATATAATTTTCCCCTTATTTCTTTTCTCTTATTCCAGTTTCTCTTGACTTTTGAGCAGTTTCCTTTCATTTCACAATGTCTATCATACCTCTTAATTTTATTCACACTTTCAGGTTCTTACACTAGTGAGATAATACATTGTTCACACATGTGGATCTGATTTACACTTATGAGTATTGTCTCTAGTTGTGACCATTTATCTAGAAAAGCCTCGAGTTTATCTTTCTTTTTAACTGAGAAATATTCCATTATATAAAAATACTACAACGTTTTTATCCATTCCTCATTACATCGATAGTTTCCAAGGTTTAGCTTTTACAAATTGCTCTGTGATAAACATGGGTGCACATATATCATTGTGATATCATGTTTTCTGATTTTCTGGGAAAATACCCAGAAGGGGAATAGCCAGGTTGAATGGGACCCCTAGCCCTGGTTTTCTGAGGAATCTCCAAACTGATTTCCACAGAGGTTTCACTGGACTGCATTCCCACCAGCAGTGGAGAAGAGTTCCTATTGCTCCACAGCCTCGCCAGCATTTCTTATTGGTTAATTTCTTAATAGTGGCCATTCTTACTGGGGTGAGGTGAAATCTCAGCGTTGTTTTAATTTGCATTTCTTGAATGACTAATGATATTGAACATTTTCTCATATATTTATTTGACATTTTTATTTCTTTGTCTGAGGCATATGTATTCATCTCAGATGTCCATGTCTGCATTGGGTCTTTGAATTTGGGAGGGCTGATTTTTTTAATTCTTTATATGTTTTAGGTAGAAGTTCTTTGTTTGAAGGACAGTGAGCTAAATTTTTTCCCCAATTTGTGGGTTTTCTTTTTACTCTGCTGGTGATTTCTTTAAATGCACAAAAACTTTTCAGTAATATGAGATTAATTCTTTAAAGTATTTCCCATGTGGTTTGGTTTTTGTTTATGAATTCTCTACCTATGCCTATGCCTTCAACATTTTTATTTGCTTTTTCTTCCAATAGATTTAGTGTTTCTGCTTTAATATGGAGATCTGTGATCCATTTTGACTTGAGTTTGGTGCTTGGTAATAGACTTCAGTCTCTTTTTCTTTTGATTACTTTGTTTTCTTTCTAGTCTAAGTGTTCATAAATAGTATATTTCATTATTTTCTTTAGATATATCCTTCTGTATAATTTGACATCTACTAGAGATGAATGATGATTCTTGCCATGGTTTGCATAATGATTTTCATATATGGAATTGGAATAATTCAGAATGCTTTCTACAATACTATTCTTTCTTTAATTCAGTGGATTTTCTGGACTATTTTTATGTACAGAAAGATACATCACAGAGAATCCTAACAGTGAATACCAATAGGACCGCATCAAAGAATGTCTCCACTTACATTTTATCTTTGGTGAAGAGACTTTAAATAAATGGTGTTAACTCATTACAATTTAGTCAACTAATTGTAGAAGTTCAATAAAGTTTTGATCATCAAATGCTCAGCTTTCACTATCTAGTGTGTATTTTTTAGAGGTGGACATTGATTTTAATAGTTCCTAAGTCAAATTTCCAAAAAAAGGTAAGCTTTCAGTTTTAGTACAAACATCAGATTCTTTGAGTCTAAAATTCTTTGAATGGAAGCCATCTGTTCTCTGTAAAACAGAGGAATCTTTTCAACTTTTGCTTTTTTTTGTTTTAGCTTTTCAATATTTTGTATATTCCATATTAGCTAGTGTAGAAAGAATTAGAACACATATTAAAAAGCACTAGCAACCATTGTACAACACACCACATGGTAGAAAATGAAATATGTGTGTATATTAGTTCATTGATAATTTGATGACAAAATATGTAAGAATATGGGTATTTTTGATGCCAGCATATACTTATATGTATAATAAATACCTATGGAAAGAAAACCAAACAATAATATGTAGCAATAATATAGCAATAAAATATATAGCAATAAAATAATATGAATAATAATGATGCATTGCCATGACCCATGTGCTCCTCATGAAAAAGAGTGAGTTTCAGTAAATTATCAAATCCCTTAAAGGAACGCTTTTCTACTTATTTCTCTATCTTTAGCAAATTGTCACAAATCACTGCCTGGAGTGATGACAGACATTTCTTTGTAGCCACTCTAGTTCTCATTTTCCACCAAAGGTTGCTCACCTGTTTCTTTTGGGCAATAACATCAGGCTAAATCAATCTGGAAATTCAATACATGTGTGAAACAATGCATCTTGCTTCTTCAATTATTGTTCATATAATGTCATTTTCATGAGTTTTGACTTGTTTGTTCCCAAGTTTAATTTCTGTCATATTAAAATAGTTGTATTTTGACTATCACATAAAATATTAGTAATACATTAAGCAAAACATATTTATTTAAAAATATACATCCTATTTCCAAGTTATATTAGCAGACTTGTTAATAACTTCTTTCAAAAATAACTTGAATTTCAAAATCCAAAGACTTATGATAGGCTTCATAAGAATCCATTTAATACATATTTTTAAACTGCTGTTAGCTACTGTATTAAGTATATAAAAATTCTTTGAGAAATGCAATAATTTTATTGAAAAGTTAGTCTAGGCTGTGTTCATTTTAAAATGCCCTTAGCATATTTTACCATCTATTTTCATGAATATGTTTTCTTCTGAAAGTAAAGACTGCAGGAAAAAAATATTCCTATGTACATTTCCATATGTACATATTTTAATAAATGATTAAGAAAATGAAGCTGGTATAAAACATGAATTAGCCTGGCTTAAAGCTTTTTTCCCTGAAAGACATCAACCTAACAGTTTGATATCTGGCATAATAGAAATCCAAAGGATTGTTTTCGATTATATGTGAGAGCAAATCAATTAAAATCCTTTTGACTTCTCAAATGAAAATAAACAACTTTGTATGTTCTGAAGAAACTTTTAATGCATTAAGCCATTAAAATGTGTGATTCTTTCCCTATTATCTTCCATAAGTAGAAACTGTAAGCATGATTTCCTGTCATGTTCTCACATGTCACACATCCAAAATTTAGGGATTTATATTTCTAAAGTATTCTTGTATGTTCTGTTGTGATGTCATAGTCCTCAGACTTTGGAATAAGTGTTCAGCTATTATTAGAAGATTGAAAAGTTTAAATATTTATAATGTTCACAAGGTATAAATAGTGAAATGTTGCAAAAAAGACCTGCATTTAAATGAATTTAAATTTCACTTCAAAAATTTCAGATTGAGTTAATTTTACCAATTCAGATGCAATGAACATTTGAAGAATTTATTTATATGAAACCCACAGTGTTCTGATACTGACATACACACCATGCTGAAGTTTATATATTAATTTAAGAGAACTATTTGTTTTTAATCAAATTCTCTCATGAAATGTATATCTATAAAAGATTCATCTGCAGCCTGGAAAGTGCCAGGTTCTGAGTTTGATTCCTAGTATCAAGTATAAATAAATAGATAGTACACCTGCAAAAATACTAGAAAGATATTTAAGTTCAGTGCTACAAAATGAAAATTCATTAAAGAACTTGGTTGTACTTACCTTATACCTTAAAATACAAAAATACTAAATTAAAACAAACTCAGTATCAATGTACCCTACTCTGTGTATGTCATATGAATAGTTTTTAGATACTGTGAAGATTTTCAAGGATAAGTAGAAACAGGAGATACAGCTAACGAAACAGTGCTTACATATATCTTATGTAACTCTACATGGTTGGATCATTTTAATGTTATATTACAGGACCTACATTGTTAAAGTAGAGCTAAGAGTATAATTTGATGAATGCAGATAATTTTAATAGAGCACATCTGACTTTAAATAGTTACTTAATACCTGAAAAATAAAATCCATACAGACAAGCATGCTTGTTCATTGTACTCCTTTGTGATGTTCCTGCACCTCCTTGATACTCTCATGCTCTGAGTTGCCCAAGCACAAAGGAAATGCTGAAATGTATTTGTTGAATGACTACATATGTGCCTGCTGAGTACAAATATTGCCTTCCAAGAAGGTGAGTTTGATAATATTTGCCTCAGTGAACTGTAAGAATTAAGTAGATTAATACAGAAAATGGACTTAGCCCTACCCTCTTAGCTGAGTTGAGAGGTGATATATTAGTTGGCGTATACAGCTGGAGAGGCGATTCTTGGTCTTCTTTATAGGCTTCATGAAAAATAAATCTAGGCCTCAGGTCAGGCCAGAATAAGCTAATACTTTTGAGCCAGTTTCTCACTGGTAGCCTTCAACTTTTAAAAGAAAATGCTCCTTGTGTCTCTATAGCGAGATGGATCTTGGTGAAATTCACGAATATTAATGCACTGAGTATGTGATGAGAATTACTGTGTAGTTTAGCATCACTAGCTCCTCTTCCTTTTGTGAATTTTAACATACGTTTTAAATGTAAAAATGTACCAGAGAAATTAGATTTAAGAATTTATTTTACTTAAACTAATAAAGTCAAATAAGAATTCATCAGTTCAAAAATATTATTAAGACACCTTACATTAAGTGCTTACCTAATTGTGAAATTCTGTCTATATTATGTGCTTGCAGTGCAACTAAGACACTACGTTTTCTCAGACAAATGACATTCACGTAGATTTCATAAAATTTAGTTGATAAAACACATTCATATACTCAAGGTATGTATTGACAAGTTTTCTAATAAATACGTAGAATACTGGTACTTAATTTCAAGGAAATTCATTAAAAGTGAACATAATTCAGTTGTTCTAGTTTTATTTACAATGTTTAATCATTGCCCGTGGCTGGTGGTTTCCACACTGCAAAAGTGAAAACACATGATGTCAACAGAAAACAGGATGCCTAGAAACAGGATGTCTAAAAATTATACTCTGAGTGAGTAATGTATATAAAACATTTTAAAGTTTTCTGTCATTTAATAGGATCGAATTTTTCTATTCTTCTACATTGTTTTATGCAAGCGTTTTATCCCAATACTTTTTTTTATCTCAATACTTTTTAAGGAAGTTTTATTTTCTCTTATTTATAAACCTAAAGCTCTTATTCCTTCACCAAAGTAGAGATTTGAAAATAATTTGGTAATGATTATAATATCACTCTCCCACTAACCTATTACATATTTATCCATGTGTATATGTGTATGTTGAGAGATAATTGTTAAGACCCCGCAAAAGAAAAAAAAAGTAAAACGGATGAGATATTATATAGGCAATAAGTTGCTGCATTAATTTACAACACAATAAAATGTAGGTTAATGTTTAAATAAAAATTTTATTTTTTTTAAATTTAAGGTCATCTATCTTTGTATCTTTGAATTAAACAGAAAATGTCATAATAATTTATGAACATCAAAAATCAACATATTTTCAAATTGTCAAAAGAAATAAAAAGCAGTAATCTCAAAAATACAACTAATTTATGTTAAATATTTTAGACTTTGCCATAGGTTTTTTGCTTATATTTTATTTGGAAATAGAATTTGTTATTTATTATGACGCATAGAATGTGTATAGAATTATATACATACTTCTAACTAACATTATGCAAGCAATGTGCTGTTTTAATTCATCTTGTAATTGAATTTGGTATGTTGTTTGTAAGTTTGTGGGAAAATTTCAAGTTTTTAGTTGAAAAATGGAAGGATAGCAGCAATTTCAGAGAGTTACATCAGTTAGTATATCTGACACGTGTTCCACTAAAATAGGGAAATTCAAGCTCTCATTTGTCATTGACATGCCCAGTTTTAATATGGGCAGTGTATTCAACAGTATCAAACTCTCACAAATCAATAATTTGCAACACAGAATGTAGGATTTATGCTGATCATTTTGTGCTATGTTCTCCAAAAGCCCCTTCTATGCCAAATATTTTCCATGACATTTTTGTATCAGCACTCAGTTGCAATGGTTCAAATTTGACAGTCAGCCTAACTTGACCTCACTTTTTCATCTGTTTTAGCCCCCTAAAATTCAGTGCATTTATACACTTTTAACTCTGTAGACAATAGTGAACTTTGAAATTTGATTGAAAATATAGTTGCTGTTTGTTTACAATTACAGGTTGAAATGATAAGATACACTTCTTACGATTTTATGACTTCAATGAAAAAATGCCATCTCTGTTTGCTAGAAGACCAAGAATAATCTCTCAGGTGCACAGTGATCCTTCTTGGGCATTTAGGTGCTGGATCATGGTACTAATTTCCAGAGAGGTGATTATTCATTGACTTACAGATTTCCTTGTGCTTACATAAATGAGCTTTCCTATTTTGTATCGCCTGTGTACACTTTGACATTTCTGATATAATTGAAACCGCTATTACTTTCAATAGGACATAATTATATAACTTTTGAATTAATTTGAGTTTTTATAAAATCTTGAATATGATTGCAAAGATCCATATAACTACTAGTAAGAGCAAAGTGAGGGTAGACGGTTTTATTTTTATAAAAAGTACAATAATAAAATACTTATTTAAAAATTATAATGGATTGACAATGACTGTTATTAATGCTATTGCCTGAAATATAGGAAAAACCTCATTCATATTTTTGATCCCTTCTTTAATAGATAACCACAGAATCTTGATTGGATTTTTTTAAAAAAGATAAAATTTTGTAATGAAAGCATGTGATGTTTTTCGGTTTTTGATTTTGTATTTTGCTTTTGGAGGCAGCAGGGCCTTCACACTAAGCTACAGCCCCACCAGTTCCTCTTCCTCTTCCTTCTTCTTCTCATTGTTCTTACTGTTATCATCATTATTACTCTAAGTTTGAAGGGGCATCCCCCTCTGTTGTTCAGGATGCATTCCAAATTGTGATCCTCCTGACTCGGTCTCCCAGGATGCTGAGATTACAGGTATCTGCCACAGTGCCCGACATGTTCTTTCCTCTAAGAACAAAGACTACCTCATTTTGAGTTCAAATTTTGCCAGGTTAATAGTGTATATAAATACAAATAAAGCGTAAATATACAAGTATATAGTTACAAATAAAGCATATATATACATATACATAAATATTTGTTGATAAATGTTAAAACAGCAATACATTTACTCAATACTCATAGATAAAAAATTTAATCTATTTTAAATAACATAAAAATAAAAGTTTAAAATATTTGCACCACGTATTAGTGATATTTATTTTCTTTTAATCTAAATATACCTTGGAAATCACTAAAAATATCTGACAAAAATCAAAGGTTTTGAAGGCAGATAATTTACAAATTGTGTACACACAGGGAAAAGCATTTGCATTCTCATAACAACAAAGACAAAAGGAAATTAAAAGAGCATAATACATAGAAATGACAACTCACGGAGCGAACCGGGAAAGAGGGAACCAAGAGTTTCCTTGTGCAACTGCGGTGCATCTGTTCGTCTCTGTCCTAAGGCAACTTTTTGTTTCTAATCTCTGTAGATTAAATTCTCTTTAACTTTATAAAATTGTGCCACATAAATTGTTTTCTTTGGGTGCTTAACTTCTTTTACTCCGCAAACTAACTTTGAGACTTATCCTTGTTATTGTTTCATTATATATATATATATTTTGTGTGTGTGTGTGTGTGTGTGTGTGTGTGTGTGTGTGTGGTACTGGGAATTGAACTTAGGACCTTGTGCTTGCCAGGAAGGCGCTTATGACACTGAACTATATCCCCAGCCCTGTTTCATTATATTGTGTACACACACACACACACACACACACACACAGTCATACTTCAGTATCTGCTAGAAAACTTTTGCAAAACTTCCACAGACTGAAATCCACCAACACCGACCTTCTTCACATAAAATACCTATCATGTGCATCTAGTAACATGTGTATCAGCTACATGTGAATACTTTAAATTCTCTCTAGGTTTTTAATAGTATTGATTATAATTTAAATGCAATATAAATAAACATTATATTTTTAAAGTGCTTAATTCAATTTGAGTGCAATGTAAATTTGTTTAGAATCTAAAGATTAGGAAATAATGACAAAAGAAATCTTTATATGATCAATAAATATGTATTTGTTTTTCAAATATTTTTGATCTTTAACTGGTTCAATCAAAGGGTGTAAGAACCTGTGTATATGGAGGCTAACTGTCCATTAATTGTAAATCCACATATGCAGAACAAGTTTAAGTGTGGCTATACATGGGAAAATTATATGCATACATGTAGACAGATTACATATAGATGTAGTCAGCCAGAAAGAAGAATGAAATCCTGTCATTTACAGTAAAACAAGTAGCACTAGAAAAACGTCATATTAAATGCAATTAGTTAGATCCACAAAGTTGAACACAACATATTTTCTCTTGTACCAGAAACCTGAAAACTACTTAAGTTAATAAACAAATAATTAAAATTTCAAAAAGAAATTATAGCAAACTAGGATGTAGCGTTTTGGAAACAGGAAAGGGGCCATCAGGAGTGAGTAGGAGAAAGATGGTGTGACACTAAAATTGATTAAATGTGTAGATCAACTTCCCAGAGTAAACCCCATTATTACGTAATCTTAATATACACTTAAAATATAATTAATATATGTATACATTCAAATTTCCATATTTATTAATAGGAAGTTTAATGTCGGTAAAGTTAGAGATTTTGTCAGACCATTTCTGGTTAATTCTATCCGATAATGTAGTGTCTGGCCCACGATAAGCAATGACTGTCTGCTAAATTTTTCATCAGTGCCTTATAAAACTTCATACGCGTGTCAAATCATTTTCATAAAATTATTTTAAAATATGGAATTATTGGCTCCTTTTATGACTTTTACTATCTATGTTTTATATGTTCTTTGAACTATTATTCTGGTTTTTAATTTCTATACATAATAATTAAATTTATGAGTTCTAACAAGGTAAATAAATGAATCTTATGCTAGAAAAATAAAAGAAGGGTGAAGGGAAGGGGAGAGAAAAGATGAGAACAAGCAAAAAGAACGAGACAGTGGAGTTACACAGGACTAACCGCTCCCTACTAAGAGATAACCACAGTGCAGCCCGCCAATTCATAATGATTACTAGATAAACATGGAAGAGCTAAAAAGAGTAGCATGACATGATTTTCAGGAGTTTGCTGGAATTTTTTTGCAGTTTGCTTTGAGGAAGGTATATGATATATGTGCAAGAAATGATAACTTATCCAACATCTTTTGATCAATGTTACTCAGAGAAGCAGAATATCCAATTACATATCAAAACAGCAAAAGACATACACATATTAGCAATGACTCCATCAGGATGTTATAACAAAACACGGAAATTGTACTTTTTATTACTCTCTTTTATACCCAGTTTTACTTTGCTTAAATATACTACAGTTAAAATAGGTTACTTTTTACTAAGAAAATGCAGGTCACTTTAAGTTTACTCAAAGTATGGTTGTGTTTATATTTTTTAGGGATTCCTTTTTTCATTTTCAATTTTTATTAGTATATGTTTGCAGTACCTAAGGGTCACATTCATTGTATGGAATAGTTACACATGCACAACACATCACAACTATTCTTCCCTTCCCTCCACTCTCTTTTTATGTTGCCAGAATCAGATTCATTTATTTAGAAGTTCTTATAAAGCTAATTATCATATATATATATATATATATATATATATATACATACATATGTAGATTAACAATCAGACTTATAGCCTCAAAAAACATATAAGACACATATGAAAATTGTGCTAAAGTTACAATTTAAGAAACATTTTCCTGGATGGATTACAATAATTTTTTTCTGCCCTCTGTTTTTCTATGATCTATTAAGTTGCACTTTATCTATTCTGTTTTTCATATAAGAGAAACCAAGTGATATTTAAGCTTTTGTATCTAATTTATTTCACCTAAAAGTATGGTCTCAAAGTGAATCCATTGAAACCGTGACTGATCATTATTTGACTTGCATCAGAACTGCAGTTTCTGGACAGGCTAGCCACATCATATGGGATACAAATGACCAATGAACAAGAAAAATGTTTAGTCTCCCTCATAATGTAAGTAGCACAACATTACACAACAAGAAGCAACCATTTCAAGGGACCAAAATGTTAGCTTTCAAATTATTAAGATAAATTTCATTATTTTGTTATGTCATTGCTACTTTTGTTAGGAAATAATTTTGTAATTATTATGATGCTTCTAATGTCAGAGAAACAGGAAAATTGTTTTCTAGAAATTGTATAAAGCATTATTTAGTGGAAAATAGTAAACAAATGTGTGTATTCACGAGAAAATGTTAGCAACTTCAAACTCTGATAACAGAAAAAGTTTTTATGTTCATATGCATTTATTATTTTTTGCCAAATTTAAGGAATATATTCTATGCTGAATTACAAAATAAAATGCTATAACTTACGTTAATACATTTGAATGCAGTGTTCTTTGATATTGTACTTATGCATGATATATATATTATCTTAAGGTTACTCATTTTTGTGTCATAGCATCAGTGTAACCCCAAACTGATTCCACCTCAGGTTCTTTGTGCTATTTAGGAATATCTCTACAGGTCACAGATGTTTTAAACTTTCTATTGTCTGACTGCAAAGTGTTTCTTTTACATTCTTATCTGACTATAAACAGTGTTCCAAGTTAGCAATTTTTGGCCATTTAACTGTCAGTGTCTTTTCTTCATCTAAGAAATGAGACCAAATCAAACACGACTGAAGCAATAAGTGAACATAAAAAGGTGTCATTGCCCTTAATTATAGAATAATTTTTGAGTATTTATTACTAAGTAGAATAGGGTTAAATGCCTTATTGGGATTAATTTACTGAACTCAAATTATAAATATTCTGGCTAGCAAACTCATTTCACAAGTGCAAGTACCGCTATTTAAAGAACTTTGCAGACTTCCACCGTCAAAAACTCACTAAAACATACATGTGTTCTTATATGTATGAACCCTAATTTTTTTAGCCTTTTAATATATAGTCTCAACAAAGGTTTGGTTTTCAAATATATTATATACAATTCCTCCCTGTGCCAATCATTTTAAATTCTTCATGAACATCTTGGCTAAGTGATATTACTCAGGATTTTTTAATTTAACACTAGTCTAGTTATTCCTGTGAAAGTACTTTGTAATGTAATAAACACTCATAATCATGTGACTTTAAATTTTGGCCATAACCACCAAAATATGATTAAATCTCCCCCAAATCAGCCTAAGGCCTTAAAAGCCAAAAGTATGCCAGAGAAGAAAGAATTCTTTCTCCAAACTGTGACGTGGGAATCTTTTACGAGCCTCCGTTGTTTGACTTTGCAGTTTGAACTCTCAGTCTCCACACTGATTTCCAAAGTGGTTGCATGCTCTCAGCAACAGTGGAGAAGAATGTCCTTTTTCCCACAGCCCTGCCAGCAATTTGTATTGGTTGATTTGTTGATAATAGCCATTCTTTTTGGACTGAGATGGAATCTCAGTATTGTTTTAATTTGCATCTCTTGAATAACCAGCGATGTTGAGGTTTTTTTTCATATATTTATGTGCCATTTATAGTTTTTCATCTGAGAAGTGTGTATTCATCTCAGATGCCCATTTTTAAATTTGGTCTTTGAATTTAAAGATTCTGAGGTTTGTTTTTTTTTTTCCCATTTCTTTCTGTGTTCTAGATATTAGTCCTTTGAGGAGCAACTGGTTTTCTCTTAATTTTTTTATTTTTTTAAAGTGTGTGTCTGCAGTACATAATGATCACATTACTCTTGGGGAGCTATGTCATTTTTTAGAAGTTTTTTTTTATTTTAAGTATAATAAAAACATTAGAAATGATACAGATTTTCACAAGATGATAGGAATTCAACTATGATTATTATTTTGCATATTATTGTCTTCAAAATACTTGTTTAGGTTACCAGATATAGGCATGCAAAATTGGTCAAAAAATTTAAATTATCTGTTCCTTTCAATAAACCAATAGAATCAGGGGTACAATTATCTTAAATATTATATATATATATATATATATATACACACACACACACACACACATATACATACACACACATATACACACACATATATACATATACGTATACACACACATATACATATACACACACATATATATACACACACATATATACATATATGTATACACACACACACACACACACACACACACACACATATATATAATTTCCCCTCCTTCTTTCTTTCTATTCTCCTTTCCCTCATCCCAGGTGTTCTTTCCTTGTGATCAGTTTCTTTCCCTTTTACAGTATCTATGGTACCTTTCAGATTTTATTTACTCTTTCAGGTTCTTACACTAGGGAGGCAACACACATGCAGGTCTGATTTATTTCACTTATGAGAATGGCCCCAGCTCCATTCCTTTATCTCTTAAAGTCTCAAGTTTTTCTTCATAGCTGAGTAATACTCCTTTGTATAAAAACACCAGATCTTTTTTATTTTTCCCTCAGCTGATGGGCATTGGGGTTGTTCCCAAGATTTGGCTCTGACAAACTGCACTGACATGAACCTGGGTGCACACGCGTCATGGTGCTGTGACCTTTGCAGTTCTCTTTTGTCCTTTTCTCTCCCCCCTTTTCTGCTCCCTCCATCTGTCGCTCCGTTGTCATTTGCAAAGATGTGTCTCCCTAGTCCTGCTATCTATCCTTTACCTCGCTCTTTGTATTTTGGTTTTCTCACATAAAAGAAACTCTATGATATTTAAGCCTGCTTTAGGACTTTCCAAGAGGAAAAATTCCGTAAAACATGAGGCTTTGCATTACATGGCAGATCCAAAGTATACAAGCAAACTTTTCTGGGTCTGACATTGAATGTTTATAGACAGTGTAGTTTACCTGGGTTATAAATTACCTAATGTTATATTCTATTGGTTTCTTTTTTGATAAAGCGTTGGTGCAATTGCAAGCAGGACCTCCAAATGGCAACAAAGATTTGGAGGCAGGTCTATTTCACTTCGACGGGCACTGATCGAGATCATTCCTAAAACATCAGGCCCTGATCTCTGTTGGTTTGGGCTTATATGCGATAAACAAGCAGGAAGAGCAGAAGCAGAGTACTTGGCTGTTTTTTCTTCTTACAATATACATCATAGAGATTGTGCATCACAGTGACCAGTCATTTAACAGGAACTTGTAACAGGAACTGTTATGTGGGGAACTACCAGACAGTCAGGGGAGCATTTTCTGCTACCCTGGGAACACCCAGTGGGAAGCACAGGGGGCTAACAGTGTATTGAGAACTATTCAATTTTGGTACCTCATCTTCTCACACTTTTGTAGAATGAACTTGTACTAGATAGCTCCTATTCTCTGATGTTTGCACATCAGTTTAGAATCAATAATGAGAAAATCAATTGTCTTGTATTGATCCTTACTGTTAACATTGAATGAATATGAATGGTTAGTGTGTATATGTGAGAATGTATTTCCCTAGATAAAAAAAAATTGTAGAATAAAAGATTACAGTTCTTGAATTTAAACTAGAAACATTGCAAAGATTAAGTAAAAATTATTAGCTGACACATATCTCTCATGATTTGCTTCTTTCTTTCCCTCAGTGTCATGGGCAGTTACCTCTCAGCTTGAAAACTGAAATTAAAAAAAATGCAAAATGGTCTTTATGGTACCAGAATTACTTTGTAGAGCTGTTACAGCACATATAAAAATATATTTTTGAAAACATGCGTGTTACTTGCTAAAGCGAGTGATCTTGTTAAAAGTCAAAGAATGAGTTGCACTCATCAAGAAAAGTTCTGTATAACCATAAATTCTTCTTGAGAAGGTGTAAAATCTTTGAACAAGTTGAAAGAATGCAGTTATATTGCCAGCCAAAAATAAACAGTGCTAACCGGTGGGACTCAAGGCAATAAAGTATTGAGTGTTGTTTTGGTAGAACTTTGCCTGTGACAGGAAAAGAAATATTTGACATTTGAAAACTATATTAAAGTATCATAATTTGAAATAAATAAAATAAAATCTCTTTTAAGAAATCTATAATATATACCTATACAAATATGTTTACACAAGCTCCATTTTATAAAAAAAAATTCCTTCTCTAGACATTCTGCTGCACATTGCAACTTTTCTAATTTGATTATTTTAAATTAATTCATAAATCAACATTACTGTATATTATTCATTTCTAATTTTTGGTCTGAAGTCAGTATTATAAAACATGAAGAGTTTTTGCAAATGAAAGCTATGCAGGAAAATAGGTATTTTATTATCATTGAAGGAATGTCCACTACAGGGCTTTTTTTATTGTTAATCTATTTATTTATTTTTTTGGTACTGGAAATTGAATGCAGGACCTTGCACATGCCAGGCAGGCACTGCCGCTGTGCCATACCTCTGTCCCCCCCGTACTGGACAATTTCATCAATACAATTTTTTCTCAGCTATGTTCATATCATAAACACAAAAATATCCTCTCTGGATAAATAACACCTATTAAACTCTATATAATTCTCTAATCATAGTTGTCCACCTACAAGAATTTTAACTGCCATAGATTTTTAAAGAACAAATTAGTGCATTTTATCTCATGAATTAATAACATGGTACTGTGCATAGTATTATTTTAGTAAATAAACACATGTATAAATATTTTTCTATAATTTTAAAACCTACTGCACCAACAGAAAAAACCTAATGGTAGCCATGAGCAGCCCCATTACTTTCCTATTATTCATATGTGTTTGTTATCTGTCCTTTTGTGGTTATTTTGAATTATTTTCTTGACTCTTGGGAAATAACTCCAGTTACACCCAGACGCATTTCTCTGACAGCCGCTTTCAGGTGAAGACATATTTATTTTCAAAATTTATATTCTGTGTTGTAACCATTCTCCTCTCGCATCAATAAGATGTTGCATCTTCTCTAGTTCTTTCCCTGAAATATCTCTCATTTGTCTTTCTCTGAATTCACAGTGCAGACTCTGTTCTTTCTGTATTAAACTTCAGGGATACATTCCTCTTTGGTTTCCCTTTTGAAAGAATATTTATTTCCACAATTGGTTCCTCAGAATAAAATTATATTCATAGACATGTAACCGTTTACAGTCTCACGTAAAAATAACAATGATCACTCACTGCATAAGCAAGTACAGACTTTTAGCCAGAATTAAAATACATCTATACCTTGCTATTCACACTTGTTAAAGAAGCTCCCCTTACCTTAGCCCTCTGTATTTTATTTAAATAAGATATAACTTATAAACACCACCTATGTTTGTTGTGTACAACACATTGTTTATATATGTGTATATGAATAAATACAAACAAATAAGGTATACAGCACCCAAATACATTTTTGTGGTGAGAACATTTAATGTCTATTCTAGTGAAGTTTGCAGATGCTATGCCCTCATTATTAACACTAATTGTCATGTTATACTTTATCTCCAAGTTTGTTCTTCCTATTTAACTGAGATGTTCCTGAAGCTTATAGAAACCATCATTTTACTCTCTGCTTCTTTGAGTTCCACTATTCTAGAGTCCATATATATGTGAAATTATGCAATATTTATTTCTCTATGTCTAGTTCATTTCACTTGCCATACAGTACTACAAGTTCATTCACACAATTGCTAATGATGGCATTTCCTGTATAAGGCTCAATAGTATTCTGTGGCCCATTCTTTACAGTCATTTCTGCCCATTTGGAAGGAATTCGTTTTAGGACTCCCATGGATATGAAAGCCTCATATGTTCATACACGTTATAAGAAATGTTGAAGTATTTACACATAATTTATACGCATCCATCTATATATTTAAAATCTCCAAATAACATGAAATATATAGTATAATGTAAATTGTATATAATGTTTCATTTCCATGTTATTTAGGGACATTTATTTAATGACAAAAAGGCTATGCATGATTAGCACAGATACATTTTTTAAATTTTTCAATCTTTCATAAATCTGGATACAGAACCTCCAAACACAGAAAGCCAACTATAAATGTACATTTTCTTTATCACCCATGGCCACTTAGGCTGGATCCATGTCACTGGTATTATGAATACTACTGCAATGAATATGAGAACAGACATGTCTTGGAATATGTATCTAGTAGTGTGACTGTGGCATCATGTACTAGTTCTATTTATATTGACAGAAACTTCAACACTCTTCTGTAATAATCTGAATGAATTTACATTGCTACAAAACCGTTGTCTTTTTCTTCACATTTTCTCTGTAGAATCACCTTTCTCATTACAAGAACACAACACGTGACACCTACATTTTAAAAGAGGACAGTTTTGATTCATTTTACACTTGCGGATGTTTTAATTCATGCTTAGCTAGCCCTAAGAAGTATGATTAAGGAGAGCTGTCTACTTCATGTAGGCTGGGAAGCAGGGCGAGGTGTAAGAGAGGAAAAGACCAGGGAACAGATAATGTCCCCAAAGCACTGTCGTCTTCATCTACCTAGACACTCTTACCAGAGCACTTTGCTAATCCCCTGTGTGGTCTGTCCAACCAGTCAACGTGGCAGTCAAGTTTAAGCATCGAACTCACTAAGACTACTCTCATCATTTTTTATAATACTGTTTGAAACTGTTTTGAAGTGATATCTAATTGAGTGTCTAATTTGCATCTATCAAATGATTGGTGGTGCGGAACATAGTTTCTTTACATTAACCACGTGAATCTTTAGAGAACTGTCTATTCAGGATCTTTGCCCATTTTAATAGGGTTATTTGTTTTGCTATTGAGTTGAGTTCTTCTTGTATTTGGAACATTAACACCTTGTCATATCTGTGACAATCAATCTCATTGGTTCCTCCATGTGTTTTCTTTTTTTTTATTAAAAAAAATAAAAGCACAAAAACATATTAACAGACACAAATTAGCATAAAAAATAGTACAATCAAAACTGATCTACAGACAAGGTGACATGGACTCAACAGTGGTTGTTGCTTTACCTGTTGATATTTTCGAAGTGTATATACATGAACCCAGATACAGACATGCAAAATTGGTCAGACAGTTAATCCTTTCAACAACAGAAAAACACAAAAAACAATAAATCAAAGACAAAAAAAACCACCAATAGTTGCTGCTTTGCATATTGATATCTTCGAAGTGTGTGTTCAGGATAACACATACAGACATACAAGATTGATCAAATAACCCGTCATCAATTATTCCTTAGCATTAAGTGATATAATACAATAGTAGAACCATGTTAGCCCTCCTGCATATATGTATATTCATATATACATACATACATTTTT